>CM045573.1:18503574-18811074 GCA_024721245.1 Mitragyna speciosa
AAAGCAAATTTTGATAAGGAGTGGCTTCTAATCAAGAGAAATTCTTTTGTCTATGTTTTCAAGACTGTCCAAATCATAATTGTGGCACTCATTGCATCAACAGTGTTTTTAAGGACTAAAATGCACACCAGAAATGAAGATGATGGCGCACTCTATGTCGGTGCATTGTTGTTTGGCTTGATAATCAATACGTTCAATGGTTTTTCTGAACTCTCACTTACCATACAGAGACTTCCTGTCTTTTACAAGCAAAGGGATCTTCTCTTCCATCCACCTTGGGCTTTTACCCTGCCAACTTTCCTGCTAAGGATACCGATATCCGTCTTTGAGTCTATTGTGTGGATGGTTGTTACGTACTACACTATGGGTTTTGCCCCTGAAGCTAGCAGGTAACTTATGCAAATTTTAAGATTAGAATTCAATACAAGGGTTATCAACCAAAAGGACAGGTTTTCTTACTTAAGCTGGGGTTAAGAATTAACCATTTGGTGTTTTCTCCATTTCCAGGTTTTTCAAGCTGCTATTGTTAGTGTTTCTGATCCAGCAGATGGCTGCCGGATTATTTCGGCTAATTGCAGCAACATGCAGAACAATGATAATTGCAAATACTGGAGGGACTCTAGCTCTTCTCCTTGTTTTTCTTTTGGGTGGTTTCATTCTTCCTAAAGGTTAGTATAAAATGGATAGTAATTCACATATACATAGAGGAAAAGCAATATGGCAAATATAGGTTAAGAATATATATCATCTGTTAACGAAGTAATAATGACTATATAACAATAAGAATTGACTCACTCTTTATAGTTATCAAGATGAGCTTGTAGACTTCATATTTCTCCTCAAACATTGCGTCCTACATTTCCATAAGAAGCAACTCCATAAATATTCAATTACAAAAATGATGATTTAAAATATAATATATTAGCAAATACTGTTATTATTTGTCCATTAACCTTGTTCACAGCATGAATTTATAATTTATGTGTTTGTTTGCTTTCCAACAGGTCAAATTCCAGATTGGTGGGGGTGGGGATACTGGATTTCACCTCTAACTTATGGTTTCAATGCGATGACTGTAAACGAAATGTTTGCTCCAAGGTGGATGAACAAATTGGTATGACTACTAAAATAGATCCTCTTATTTTAATTTCAATTTTTGATGAGTCAGATGGCAGACGAAGCACGCAGTTAAATTAAACACACTACAGAAAAAAAAATTAGAAGAGTTACTCTATAAATTTTCATTGTAAAAACATAATGTTTATATCTTTACAGGCTTCCGACAATGCAACAATATTAGGACTGCAAGTATTGAAGAACTTCGATGTCTTCCCTCAAAGAAATTGGTTTTGGATTGGTGCAGCAGCCCTCTTGGGTTTTATATTACTTTTCAACATCCTTTTCACTTTTGCCCTCATGTACTTTAACCGTAAGAATTCTGGCATACACTATAAATATAACTATAAATATAAAGTACAGACATGCAGTCATAATTATAATTAATCTTATGCCTTCTATTCAACACCAACAGCTCTTGGAAAACCACAAGCTATAATCTCTAAAGAGCAGGCAAGAGAGATGGAAGATGATCAACAAGAAGCAAAGGGAGAACCAAGACTAAAAACAACCAAGTCAAAGAAAGGTTTGCTTACTCTATCCTTTTCTTTTGTCAATAATCAATAAATTTGAGAAATCAAAACTGCACTCACCTATATATAATGCTTTCAGGAGAAATAGCTATCCAGCCACTGAGCACCCATTTGAATAGAAAGTTGAGCAGTAGAAAAGAAGATGCAAGTCTTGAGGCTGCAAGTGGTATTGCACCTAAGAGAGGAATGGTTCTACCATTCACCCCACTTGCCATGTCATTTGATGACGTTAATTATTTTGTGGACATGCCTCCTGTAAGGATCAAATCTGTCTATAATTCCTAATATAACATTCGATAAGCTTAACTTGAAGCAGTTGCCCTGTATGAGATTACTCATTGCATTTTATTAACAGGAAATGAGAGACCAAGGAGTCACGGAGGACAAGCTCCAATTACTTCGTGGTGTAACTGGGGCATTTAGGCCAGGAGTTTTAACTGCACTAATGGGAGTCAGTGGAGCAGGAAAGACAACCCTGATGGATGTTCTAGCTGGACGCAAAACAGGTGGTTACATCGAAGGTGACATAAGAATATCTGGATTCCCAAAGAAACAAGAAACATTTGCTAGAGTTTCCGGTTATTGTGAACAAACTGACATCCACTCACCTCAAGTAACTGTCCATGAATCTTTGATTTATTCCGCTTTCCTTCGACTGCCTAAAGAAGTCAGCAAGGAGGAAAAGATGGTTAGTAGCAGTTATTATGAATTAATTTATCTAAAATTTGACGAATCTAACTTGAAAAAAAATATCTACTAAACAACTTATGCATTGTACTGTCTCCAGATTTTTGTCAATGAAGTAATGGAGTTGGTTGAACTAGACAACCTAAAGGACGCAATTGTGGGGCTCCCAGGAATAAGTGGTTTGTCAACAGAGCAGAGAAAGAGATTGACCATAGCAGTCGAACTTGTTGCCAATCCCTCGATCATATTTATGGATGAACCAACTTCAGCCTTGATGCAAGAGCTTAGCAGCATTTGTTATGAGGACAGTGAGAATACAGTGGACACTGGAAGAACTGTTGTTTGCACTATTCATCAACCTAGCATTGATATTTTTGAAGCATTTGATGAGGTAGATTAATCAAGACTATGTTTAGCTCTTTCCTGTCAGTATTCAACCTCCTCCTTCTGCTTGCTCTCTCCCTCTAATGTGTTCTTTTATTCTATGCAATAGCTCCTCTTGATGAAAAGAGGAGGGCAAGTGATTTATGCAGGCCCACTAGGACGGCATTCGCCGAAAATCGTGGAATACTTTGAGGTATTTCATATTTCTAAACTGTTATCTACTTTTAATAGAAGGACAAAAAAATGAGGAATCCTCCATCTAATGCAGGCAATTTCTGGAGTCCCAAAAATTAAAGAGAAGTATAATCCAGCAACATGGATGCTAGAAGTAAGCTCAGTTGCGACAGAAGTTAGACTCGGAATTGACTTCGCTGAACATTACAAATCATCGTCATTACATCAGTAAGTAAATAAGAGTAAATAACCCAGGATTTAGCAAAAAACAGGACTATATCTCATCAGTATAACTATTTATGAACAGACGAAATAAGGCTCTAGTTAAAGAGTTGAGCACATCTCCACCGGGAGCAAAAGACCTCGATTTCCCTACAGAATATTCTCAATCCACATTTGGCCAATTCAATCCTGCCTGTGGAAGCAGTGGATGACTTACTGGAGGAGTCCAGATTATAATCTTGTCAGATACTTCTACAGCTTAGCTGCAGCACTCATGGTTGGAACAATTTTTTGGAGGGTTGGAACTAAAAGGTCTGCTATGAATTCACCGCTAAAGCCTAATTTTTCTTCTTATATCTCCATTTTAATAAATGCAAAGAGAGGGCTCAAGTTTCATATGCTGATTCCTCCTCTCAATATTTCTATGGTCCAGAGGTAGCAGTGGTGATGTTATCACTATCGTGGGGCTATGTATGGTGCTGTACTTTTGTTGGGATCAACAATTGTTCAACTGTACAGCCAATTGTTGCCATAGAGAGAACTGTGTTTTATCGAGAAAAAGCCGCTGGAATGTACTCTGCATTACCATATGCCATGGCACAGGTAAGGCTCATCTCAACCTTTTAGAAGAACAGATGTTATACGTCATACATATTTCATTTTCTAGAACTTTGAAGTAAGCTTATAAAATTTTTCTACCAATTCTCTTTCTCTTCAACTTCAAGAATAGTGTCATGATAGAACAGTTTATTGAACTCCGGCAAATAAACTAGCAGCGTACACCTAGATCTAATTTACAACAAAATAAGATTCCTGTCCACTGTGTTATCCATATCTAGTTGTCAACAAAGACTAATAAACATTTTAACTTACAAACAGGTGATTGCAGAAGTGCCATATATACTTGTTCAAACTTCGTACTATACACTTATTGTGTATGCCATGGTGGGTTCGAATGGACGGTAGCAAAATTTTCTGGTTCTATTTTGTGAATTTCTTTTCCTTTCTCTACTTCACCTACTATGGAATGATGACGGTTGCCATCACACCAAACCACCAAGTGGCAGCCATCTTTGCAGCAGCATTTTATGCACTTTTCAATCTTTTCTCTGGATTCTTTATCCCAAAACCAGTAAGTTAGTTAGTCAACTAAAGTCATTTAACTGTCTTCAAAGTTATGTCAAGAAAACAAGATTTTGACTTATTCTTATCCAAAAATTCAGAGAATTCCCAAGTGGTGGATATGGTACTACTGGATTTGCCCAGTGGCATGGACAGTCTATGGATTAATTCTATCACAATATGGTGATGAGGAGAGCACAATTAAAGTCCCAGGAATGCCAATTGATCCAAAAATCAAAGATTACATCAAGGATCACTTTGGATATGAACCAGACTTCATGGGACCAGTGGCTGCAGTTTTGATCGGTTTCACTGTCTTCTTTGCATTCATGTACTCTTACTGCATTAAAACATTGAACTTCCAAATGAGATAGAAGAATAGCCTAGCCTATGATCAACTCTAGATGACTTGTAAATATATGCTCAATTATATATATCCAAATTCATCTTCAATCTGTAAAGCTGATAGGTATCCTCGTCTAGTCTTAAATATTAAGATCAAGGGACAATAAATGGTTGTCTTTCTCCTCTTTTTGTTTTTTTTAATTATCTTCACTAGCTTAAGATCAATAGGGAATAATTTTCTTCCCAAAAAATAAAAAAGATAAATGAGGGGAGAGACCTGATTGCTATGGCCTTGAGATCCCGGTATTTGGAGCCGGAGCGGCGGCGGGAGTCGTCGTGCTGTAACCGGAGTTTGGTAATGAATTCGCAGAGCTATACTCTAGTCTGGCGAGAAGTTGGGCCTTTTCAATTAGCCCATGTCATGTTTCTCCTTATCTGCTTGACGTATAACATTGTTCCTGTGTGAGGGACAAAGTCCATACTCCCAAAACCCAATGCTCCATGGACCGGATGCACTATTAAGCAAGATGCAGTATCCGGCCCAATCATGCCGAAAAACCCCATGTAGCTGGACCAATCCAATAACATTCAGGGCGGTCCTTCAACAAACGGCCCCACCACCTTTTTGTGAATTTTAATAGAATCTATAATTTTTTTTTAATCAAAATCAAAACCATTTAGTGCAAGGTTAAAACCTTGTTTTAGTAAAAGTTACACAGTTATTGTTGTTGTCCAGGATTTACTATTCATGGTAAGTCACATTTAAGGTTTTCTCCGGTTATTCTTTTAAAAATAAATAAATAAATAAAATAAAAAAAGGTCGCCCCCCAGTTATCAATTTAAGAAAAAGGAAAATAAACTGCTCGTGAAACTCAAGAAAACGTCACAGCCAACAGTACTTCAGCCACGTTAAACGATTGGACATGTGACCAAATCATACTAAATAAAAAATGAAGAGTTTTGTAGCTAACTTATTGTTATTGCTACTTCTTTTTTCCTATGCCAACCGGCTAGTAACATCAACTTGCGGGCATTGTGGGTTGGGTTGGGAGAACAACCAATATTAGCCGTCTAATCAGCCAATTTTTGCCGGAAAAGGAGAACGATCAATTTGTCAAATTAAGCTCTTTTCGTGTAAATTGGCCACTTGGCAAGGAAATTAACCACTGCTATTTGCTAAAAAAGACATTAATTTTGTTTATTTGTGAATGAATGCAACATCTTTGTTTTCCATAGTTGTATTTAAATGTACGGTGCAGGATTTCAAGTAAAACATGTTTTCCACGTAATGATTAGAGTTGATTATTTTAAATATGACTCCTTACTCAAAAGAAATTTTTTTATCTTAATTAAGTCTTCACCCTTCATAGCGATTTGCGTCCAAGAAAATAATAATAATAATTTCTTCAGGTGAAATCGGGGGAGAGAACCGGTTAGCATGAGATCTAAACTAGTATATTTTGACAAAAAAATGACAATTCATCTTTTTAGTTTTGCTAATCTTGTCTAAACCTCTATCTACAAACATATTTATCAGTATAATCATGGTTCAAACATAATGGATGTTTGAGCTTTATTGGTGAACAGTAAAAGAAGAAAAGAGAATGATTGAAGGATTTCAAAGTGCTTTTCTTTCCAATGTTCTGTCTCATCCTCACCAAATCACACAAACACGTGCTTGATAGTTTAACCTAGGATCCAAGGGGATCATTAGAAATCAGTACAATCGTGTCAATTCTCTGTTGATTAATGTAGGATCAATTAACTTTTGTAAGATGGACTTTGCTTTTAACCTCTAGTGGCAAGTCTCATTCGCATTTCGTTGGTGCTGTATCCATCCATCAGGTTAAAAATCACAAGAAGGTATAAGGAGTAAACTTGAACTCATTCCATGTTCCAAACGTCCGTTAAAAAAAATAAAAAAACTTGATGCGAATATTATCCCTAACGAAAAATTGACTAGTAAACTTGAATTCATCCCAAGTTCCAAACATGCACCAATATACAAATCTCGAATCTGAATACTCGGAAACAAAGGCAATTTTCACGATACAACTCCCTTTGGAATAATATTTTCCTGAATAAGTTCCATCAAACGCATACGAATTCCGTGGCAATATCTTTCTCAGAATTTCAATCATAAGCCATGTTCCAAAAAGTGGCGTAGTCCGAAGTCAAACAAAAGAAATCATACATAATGAAATCAAGCTAAAAAAGAGAAAATATTTTGATCAAACAAACAAACAAAAGAAAACAAAAAGAAAAATCTTAAACAAAATGCTGTTCTAGGTTTTCGGAATTCTTAATATGTCACATTATCTCATGTATAAGTATCTCTTTCTATTCTTAACTTCTAGCAGAATTTCATTAACTTGATCAAAGCCTCGAAGCCTCAAAAACTCTCAGTCAAAATTCTCTTTTGGGCCATATTACACAAACATGCACCAAGAAGACACCGAGCAGTCCACAAGGTAAATAACGATCGCTATAAGAACTCTCAGCTTAATTATTTCAGATGGTTAAACACAACTTATAGTGCCTTTTTTTCTTGTGCTTTTTGTGCAGAGCTGGGAATGCACGGCCAACTGTGGAAGTAAGGTTTGAGCGTTTAACGGTGGAAGCCGACTGTCATATAGGAGAAAGAGCCCTTCCAACGTTGGCAAATGCAGTCCTTAATATTGCTGAATTAGCTTTAGGATATTTAGGATTGCGGTTGTCTGAGAAAATAGAACTTACAATATTGAAAGATGCTTCTGGGATCATAAAGCCATCACGGTAATGTAAAGTGGGCATTTTGAACTCACGTGACATTTATTAGCATGCAAAGGCCAGCTATACCAATATAAAATTTACAAAAATAGTGAAAACAACCTACAATATTTTCATCTCTGTCGAATAAAGCTTTTCTATAGGAATGCTGCCTACTGTTTTTAGTTTCAATTAATCTTGCTGCAGGATGACACTAGTCCTTGGACCCCCATCATCAGGGAAAACTACACTTCTATTAGCTCTTTCTGGGCGATTGGACCCACGATTAAAGGTCAGATAAATTAATCTCAAATGTAATTACTATCCCATGAATCGTAAACATTCATTTCTAATTATCTGTGACCTCAAAAATGTAATTACTATCCCATTAATCGTAAACATTCATGCAAAATATGTAATATTAGGTTAGGGGAGATATAAATTACAGTGGGCACAGGCTCAACGAATTCGTGCCTCAGAAGACATCTACATCAATTAGCCAAGATGATGTTCATTTGGGAGAAATGACAGTAAAAGAAACCTTAGAATTCTCTGCTAGGTGCCAAGGTTCACGATCAGGTTCTTTTCATCTAAAAAATAGAACATCTTTTCTTTTAATCACTGATTGTCACTTAAATACTTCTACTAATTAATGATCTTCTCAATTTTAAATAGATCTTCTTGCTGAGCTTGCAAATAGAGAAGAAGCTACTGAAGCATTTCCCGATGCCAAAGTCGATCATCTTATGAATGTAGAGGCCGAGGTAGACTAACTTAAACCACCATGACCAGCATTACTTAGGATTCTTCACCTTGTGTGTAGGAATTTCTAACTCTTTTTGTACTTTAGACAACACCAGTAGGAGAAGTTGAGAGCAGCGTCATTGCCGACTTTATTCTCAAGGTGAGATATATAGATACTACAATTATCAATTTGTGGAAGTTTTCTTAATTAATTCAATTGATTACATGTTAATCAATGCAGATATTAGATCTTGATATATGCAACGACGCCATTGTGGGGGATGAAATGCGACGTGGAATTTCAGGGGCAAAAAAAGAAGCGCGTAACAACAGGTTGTTATACTTTTATTCTTGTCAATGCATGTGCCAACAATAATCAAACCATAATAAGAAATTAAGTTATGCTGCAAGCATCATACTACAATTTATTTTCCTAAGCCTAATTAGTTCAACAGAAGAGGCAAAATTGAGGCTCTAATTCTCCTCAATCTCAGGAGAGACAATTGTTGGACCAACAAAAGCATTGTTCATGGACGAGATATCAACAGGTTTGGACAGCTCCAGCACGTTACGGATATTGAAATGCTTAGGAAAGATAGTGCACCTAACAGAGGCCACCTTGCTCATCTCCCTCCTTCAGCCTGCACCTGAGGCATTCGAACTATTCGATGATATCATTCTCTTGTCTGAAGGCCATATTGTCTATCATGGACCCCGAGAAAATGTCCTTGAATTCTTTAAGAACTGCGGTTTCAAGTGTCCAGAGAGGAAAGGAACTGCGGATTTCTTGCAAGAGGTAATTATACCCTTATTTTCCCGTTCATATCATGAGTAAAGTACTTAGAAGCACTATTGTAATTCCTAAGGTGCAGGATAAAAGTAAAAGTTCAGGTCCTCTAATTTAACACTGTGTTGATTACAGGTTACCTCAAGAAAGGATCAAAAGCAGTATTGGGTTGACAGCATGGTTCAAAGACTCGGCCGAGTCGGCGACGACTTGGCCGAGTCGGAACCGGATCGGAGCAAGCCGGTCCGATACCGCTCCGGTACCACTCGGAGATGACGGAATCACTGAGAAATCAGCCAATCTCGGTAATCTCAGACCGAATTGGAACCGAGTCGGTGTAAACCGGCCGATTCAAAACCGAATCGGACGATTCAAATCAGATATGAACTACCAATATTTCAAAGCAATAAGACAAATACAATACTTACCTGACTTCTGGTGGCTTGGTACGACTCATTTGCCGGCGATTGGGTTCTATTTGCTGGCGGCTGGGGTGTCTGATTTGGGGGTTTTTTTTTATGTTTATGGCTTTTATTTGTTTGGATTTTGATGAGATGGTGGTGGAGGTTGAGTAGAGTTATGTAGTGGTGGTGATGTTGAGGCAAGCGATAGGCGGCAGGCGGCGGGCGGCGGGGTTGAGGTATTGACCGGAGAAGATGATGGCTTCTCTTCCCCCTTTTTTTTTTTTTTTTTCTGTTTGGTTGTTGCTGCGCGTTTTTGGAAGTTCCAAAAACGCGCAGCATTTTTTTACTCCAAAAACGTGCAGCATTTTAATCTTCCCCTTTTTTTTTTTTTTTTTGGGTGTTGTTGCTGCGCGTTTTTGGAATAAAACTCCAAAAACGCGCAGCACTTTTTTTTACTCCAAAAATGTGCACCATTCTTTTTTTTTTTAAATAATGCAACTGCCCACACGTGCAATGCATTGAGCAGGATTTTTTTTTTGTTTATGAAGATTTTTTTTTTTTAATATTGCAAACACTGCCTATGTGCAATTCGTTTCCCTTTTTTTTGAATAAAACGCGCAGGCCTTTTTTTTTATGAAGGCTTTTTTTTTAAACATAATGCAGGTACTGTCCACGTGTAATGCATCCCTTTTTTATATGTTGAACGTGCAATGCATTTCCTATTTTCTAATCACATTTTACATCAGATTCAGTATATTTAAAGACCAAGTCCCATAGACTAGACATCAAGTTTCTTTTCTTGGTAAGCCATAGATACCAAACGCTCTTTTGAAATCAATTTTGTCACCCTTAAGCAAAATTTCAAATTAGTTTTCCTTTTACTTTATTTTTTAATAGGGTTTTTTAGGTAAATATGGTTTTTCGTTTTTATAATGTTTTATTTTTTACATATTTTTCATATGTATATATATTATTGTTATGATATATATATATATTATATTCTAGATTTGTATATGTATATATATGTGCATATATATATATATATATATTTTGTTGTTGTTGTAATACACACACACATACATACACATATTATTCTTGATATGTATATATATTATTGTAGTAATACACATGCACATAATATATTATTGTTTAAATTTTAGTAAAAATATTCTTTAAAAAATTGGACTAATGATTATACAAATAAGTTAATATGTAAATAAGATTTGCAAGTTACTAACATAATCTAAATAATTATTTTTCTTCTTGTCAAATTTCAACTCATTACTTATAGTACTTTTTGACGCATTACTGATACTAACCATTTATGATGGCCTATGTAACAGGTGAAATGACAAGTAAGAATATTGGTTGGGAATATGGTACACCTATAGGTGCAAATAGAAAAGTTATGAGATGTAATTATTGTGAGATATAATTATTGACATGTATGAACATTCAAAATAATATTTGACCTTTTCTAATTCTTTGCATTTTGTTTAATGTGATCCCTTTTTTAAGACGTAGAATATTTTTTATATCGATAAAAATGGTACATTTTAGAGATTTTATTTATTTTTTTTGGTTATTTTTGTTTAGCATACTTTTATTTATATTTTGAATGATTATTTATAGTTTTTAGAATAAAAATTGATTCAAATTGTGCGTCTCGCCGAGACCGCGACCGATACACTGAGTCCGATGTTAAACAGTACGCACCGCAACCGCGACCGCGACATTAAGCCATGATAGACAGAAGCAAACCATACAAGTACGTGCCAGTCACTGAATTTTCAGATAGGTTTAAACGTTTCCATGTTGGGCTACGACTTGAAAATGAACTCTCAATCCCTTATGACAAAGCCTGGAGTCACAAAGAAGCTCTTGCCTTTGAGAAGTACTCAGTATCCAAAATGGAACTTCTGAAAGCCAACTTTGATAAGGAATGGCTATTGATGAGACGAAATACTTTCATCTATGTTTTCACCTCCTTCCAGATTGTCATTGTAACAATAGTGGCATCGACAGTGTTCCCGAGGACTAGAATGCAGACAAGGAACGATGATGATGGAGCTGAATATATTGGTGCACTTCTATTCAGCATGACTATTAAAGTCTTCAATGGTTTTGCTGAACTTGCATTCACCTTACAGAGGCTTCCTGTTTTCTACAAGCATAGAGACCTGCATATCTATCCCCCTTGGGCGTTTACACTGCCAAATTTTCTGCTAGGACTGCCCATGTCATTGTTTTATTCTGCTGTATGGATGCTCATGACATACTTCACCATGGGATTCGCCCCTGATGCTGGCAGGTGCTCCTTTCACTACTTCTTTAACTGAGGCAACATGTAATAGTACATAGATTTTCCTATTGAGATGAACATCTGTAATTAGTCATTATTCATTAATTGTGCGATAAAGCAATAATAAGGAACATATGAAAGTTGCATTGATGTTTATTTGACTTCAGATTAAAATAGAGAAATCAAATAGTTATTCATGATCTAAGTATGAATTAATCACATAGCTTTTAGATCTGCAATATCTGAAGGGGGAAACCTCAAAACATCACTTCTCCTGGTGGAAAAGCATTTCTTAATACCATTTCTTGCTTGAGAGTTTCTCATTAAACTTGCAACCTTTTCTTGAATTATCAGGTTCTTCAAGCAACTCTTGTTGGTATTTCTAATTCAACAAATGGCATTCGGAATGTTCAGGCTTATTGGTGGCATATGCAGGAGTATGACAATTGCAAATACAGGAGGAGCTCTTGTTGTACTCATTGTGTTCCTTTTAGGGGGTTTCACAGTTCCAAAAGGTTACTTTCTAGTGCTGAAAAGCCATAGTGCTGATTTTTGTGGTTTGACAATGTGATGGATGTCTACATCCATGGAGAGAAGTAGAGAGTAATAGTTGGAAACTTTCAGAAGAAAACATCATCATGATGATCTATAACACAAATGTATCATGATGATTTAGAAACACGCAATAAAACTAAAACTTTTAACTCATCTGCTTCATATATTTAGTGGAAAATGTGTAACAGTTGAAAATAGGCTGGTGGGATATGTGTATTAGATGGAAAATAGGCTGGTACATTGCCTTAAAATTGATTTAAGCTTATTAAACTTGTTTCTGCCATTACAGGTCTCATTCCTAAGTGGTGGAAGTGGGGTTACTGGTCTTCACCATTGTCCTATGGTTTTAATGCTCTCATAGTGAATAAAAAAAGTTTGCTCCAAGGTGGATGAACAAATTGGTACATGTTTAAATATTTCCTCCTACTAGAATCTGTTTATTCCTTTAAGCAAAAGCAGGCATTATCTGATGTGTGCAGTCACTATTTATACCATTTGGAAAGCTAGAAATCAATTCATGTACCAGGGACAGAAGGCAGAAGCCGTGGATATTGTAGCTTCAGTGAGAAGAACCATGATGGGGTTAGTTGTGACTTGGAGAAGAATTCCAAATATCAAGCGAAATTGGCAATTGATGATTGAATGGGGGCTTCCAACAAGAATTCTTGCTGACTAGTTTGTAGTCAAGTGTTTTTTGTGATGTTTTGTATAGAAGTTAGGTACTCAAACATGTAAGCTAGCATGGTTGAGTTGCTAACTAATGATGTACAGTCTCTAATGTATATCTTAATCAATACAATACAGAAATTTTTGCCCAAAAAAAAAAAAAATGCCCTTCTGCGCAGGCAATAAAGTTCCAAGCTGTTTTTTGCTCATTTAGGCCTCAGACAATGTCACAAGATTGGGTGTGGCAGTCTTCCCTCCTAGGTTTTGCACTGCTCTTCAACATTCTTTTCACTCTCTCATTTATGCACTTAAACCGTAAGCTTACTAAACTTCTCCACCAAGATATAAATCTGATTTAGACTTCTATTTGTGACTAACATTTTAAATGCTCTGCTTGAGAGTAGCTCTTGGAAAGCCACAGGCAGCAGTGTCAAAAGAACAGATAAAAGAGATGGAAGCTCAAAAAGCTGAAACTGAGGAACACGCTAAACTTAGAAGCACAAAGTCAAAAATAAATTCACTGCCGAGAGACTTATCTATTGCTGATGACTACAACGCAGGTGACAATCTCAATACAACTCATGTCCACTAAGAATAATCTATTACGTAGATAAATCATATAGTCTCACAATCTTTTTCATGTCTTGTTTAGGAGACATGTTAACCAAAAGACGAACTAGCTATTCTCGTGCCAGCAGACAAAACAGAACTGAAGATGCATTTCTTCAGGTTACAATACAAGTGCTGTTGCTCCAAAGAAAGGAATGATTCTGCCATTTACCCCTCTAACAATGAGCTTCAGCAGTGTTAATTACTTTGTGAATACACCCCTGGTAGGTATTATTATTCCTTCTTATATCAAAACCAGAAATATGCATATAAGAACCAATCTGCTTTACACAATTGTAGATATCTTACACGGGAAAGATGCTATATTCTGCTAAACTACAGTAACGAAGCTTTTTTCGCATCTCAGGAAATGAAGGAAAAGAGAACAGACAAGGACAAAGTGCAATTACTTCGTGATATTACTGGTGCATTCAGACCTGGAATTTTGACTGCATTGATGGGAGTGAGTGGAGCAGGGAAGACAACGAAAGACGGGTGATTATATTGAAGCTGACATTAGAATTTCATGATTTCCTAAGAAACAAGAAACCTTTGCCAGAACATCAGGATACTGTGAACAAAACGATATCCACGCACCCCAAATAAGTGTCCACGAATCCTTAATTTTTTCGGCCTTCCTTGGACTCCCCAAAGAGATTAGTAAGGAGGAAAAGATGGTAAGATTGTGTATCACTTAAGTTGGCAGATATGGAAACGGAACAACAGCGTGTTGGGATATTTACGCAAGTCTTCTTAAATCTTCCTTTTCAGATTTTTGTCGATGAAGTAATGGATCTGGTTCAGCTTGACATCCTAAGAGATGCTATAGTAGGGGTCCCAGGTGTTACTGGTTTAGCAAGGGAACAGAGAAAGAGATTGACAATAGCAGTTGAGCTTGTTGCCAATCCCTCAATCATATTCATGGACGAACTAACTTCCGGGCTCGATGCAAGATCAGCAGCCATTGTTATGAGGACTGTGAGAAACACTGTTGACACAGGTAAAACAGTTGTGTGCACAATTCATCAATCTAGCATTGATATCTTTGAAGCTTTTGATGAGGTAATATTTCCTCCACTGTGTTACCCTTAGGTGGCCAAACCTAGGACCACCAAGTGCTTGCCATTCTATTCTTCTTTCTGTGTTTCTCTAATGTAATTTCAGCATATTCCGGATCAGCTACTTCTGATGAAACAGGAGTACAGCTGATCTATGCTGGACCATTAGGCCAGAATTCACAGAAAATTATTGACTACTTTGAGGTAATTCATTCACAAGCCCCCTTCCCTTTCCCTCTTCTTTCCTTTTTATTGCATTCATTGAGGAAAATTATGGAATTGGATTTATCTAGGCAATTCCTGGAGTCCCAGCAATTAAAGAAAAATCCAATCCGGCAACTTGGATGCTAGACCCAAGCTCTGCCTCAATGGAACTACAACTTGGAATAGATTTTGCTGAACACTCTAAAGCAACAACCTTGTATCGGTAAGTATAAGAGAGCATGACTTGGCATTTTTAGATTACCAGTTATTTCCTTACATGTTTGAACATGCGGTTATGCACCAGATATTTCCTAACATGTTTTGCTGTGGCTATGCACAGACAAACAAAGGCTCTAGTGGAAGAGTTGAGTACACCTCCTCCAGGTGCAAAGGACCTGTATTTTCCTACGCAGTACTCTCAGCACAAATGAGGACAATTTAAATCTTGCCTGTGGAAGCAATGGATGAGTCACTGGAGAAGTCCAGAGTATAATATTGGAAGATTTTTCTTCAGTCTAGCCGCAGCATTTGTGGTTGGGACCATTTTTTGGAGAGTTGGCAGTCAAAGGTCTCCCTCCCTCTGTTCTAAAAAATAAATTAAAAAAAAAAAAGATCTCCCTCTAGAATAAACAATCTTTTCCTGGAAAGATTTAGCATGAGAACCCAAAGGTTCTAACTCCTCCTATTCATCTTCTATACTTCAGGGACAGCAGTGGAGATTTGTTGACAATCATTGGGGCAATGTACACTGCTGTGTTGTTTGTGGGAATCAATAATTGCTCATCCATACACCCAATTATAGCCACTGAAAGAACCGTTCTTTATCGAGAAAGAGCTGCTGGGATGCACTCAGCATTTCCATATGCAATGGCACAGGTCAAGGCTTATCGTAATTGTTCATTTTTTGCTCATGCTGATCAAGTAACAATTTCATTCTTCATTCTCAACTTGGATACGTAGAATTATACCATTCTCAACACAAATATCAGAAAGTTTAATTATTTGCACAAGTTTTAATTAATGCGTTTCATTGCAAAATGCATATTCAAATCTTACTCATTGATTGATCTTCATTTTAACTTACTAGCAGGTTTTTGCGGAAATATCGTATGTGTTTGCTCAAACTACATACTATACCCATATAGTATATGCCATGATGAGTTTCCAGTGGACTGCAGGTAAATTTTTCTGGTTCTACTTTGTCACCTTCTTCTCATTTATCCAATTTACATACTTTGGGATGATGACCGTTTCTATCTCACCAAACCAACAAGTGGCAGCAATCCTGGTAGGAGCCTTCTACGCGTTTTTCAATCTATTTTCTGGCTTCTATATCCCTAGACCAGTAAGTCAAGTCTCTAAGCAAAGCTTTTTAATCTCTACCAAATCTTTAACATGAGCACAAATTGATTTCTTCTTCATGTTTAAAACTTCAGAAAGTTCCCAAGTGGTGTATATGGTATTACTGGATGTGTCCATTGGCATGGACAGTCGTACGGTGATGTAGAAGAAACCATTGAAGTCCCTGGAATGTCCACACACCCGAAGATCAAAGACTACATCGAACAGCACTTTGGGTATGATTCAGAATTCAGTTGACCAGTAGCTGCAGTTTTGGTAGGTTATGCAGTCTTCTTTGCTTTCGTGTACTCGTACTGCATCCAGAAATTAAACTTCCAAATTAGGTAGTAGCTGTTGAATTCAAAACTGAGTTTGACCTGTGTGTATATCTGAGAGTTTAACTTAGGTTGGAAGAATATAATGGCCACAACACAGATACTGCTCCATTATGGTGGCTACCAACGGAGTCTGTTTTTTTTTTTTTTGAAGAATGAAAGGATTTTCATTAACACAAATCAGATTGTACAGCAGAAGTAACAGACAAAGGGAAATTTGTGAACCAGATCGAGCAAGCCATTTGATGGAATGCCAACTTAGCAGCTACATGAGCTGGTTCATTGAATTTCCTAGAGACAAAGCTAACATTGACATCTGCAAAAAGAAGAAGTAGATGCTTGATATCAGCAATGATAGGTCCAATCATTGAAAAGTCTTCCTGCACTGCTTTGATTTTATTCACCACTCCCTGAGCGTCTCCTTCCAACTCAAAATGGGTTAAACCAAAGTCTCTGGCAAACTCTAGTGCTTTCAAGAAAGCCATGGATTCGGCTTGTAAGGCATCAAAACAATGGGGTACATAATCAAGGATGACTTGCTTCAATAACTCCTTCATGGTTCCTCACAACTATTCCCAAGCCTGCAGCTTCTGAGGCAAATGAAGCATCAACGTTTAATTTAAAATAGTCCTTCTGTGGGGGTTTCCATCTGCTATCAGTACCATGATGATTTTGATAGCATATAGAAACTTTCCTATCAATTTGGGCCTGATGGAACTCTTGCAAGAAAACTGTAGCATGAGAGGTTATCGTTGCTGCTCCTCTTCTTCTGCTCTCGAAAATCATTTCATTTCTGGACTTCCAGAGTAACCATGTGATAACAGCTAGATATTCTACTTTTTCGACCTCTTCCTCCTCCATTCTTTCTGCAAACCAGCTTTGAAAGGACTTGTTCCTATGAATACGTTTTAGTTGCAATCTATCTACTTGCCGCCACACTTTTTTTGGCTCACTGCATTCAAAAAGAGCATGCTTATCTGTTTCCGTTTCCCGACCACACCTTGAGCATCTTTGGTTAGCATGAGGAATTCTGTTGTGTACATTTAGACTAGTGGCCAATGTTCCTGTACACGCTCTCCAGAGAAAAACCTTGATGCGAGGGGGTAGATTTAATTGCCAGAGTTTTTTCCAGAATGAGAATTGAGCTGTGGCTGAGCTTGATGTAGCACCTGAACTTCTAGAGAGAGTTGCCAACTGTCTATGTAAGATGGTATGCTGATTTGACCGTGAAGTTACCATCCTTGGTGTAATGCCAAATCAACTTGTCCTGAGCACCCCATGAGGATAACGGAATTTTCCTGATAATCTCTACTTCGAAATCTAAGAAGAATGCTTGGAGTAGTTGCTCATTCCATAAGCAGGAGTCCGATCCAAAAAGGATGAAGTTTTTAACCGTAGCTTCAGGCCATACTTCTTTTTTCTCTTGTAATACTTTAAATGAAAAAGGTCTAGGAAGCCAAGGCTCATCCCAAACGTTCACTGCACTGCCATCTCCTATTCTCCATCGTAAACCCTTTTCTAGCAGCCTTCTTCCTTCTATAATACTTTGCCATAGATATGAAGCATTGCTTCCTTTTTTTGCACTTCTGAAATCTGCCTGAGGATAGTATCTTGCTCTCAATGTTTTTGCAGCTAGAGATTCTGGATTTTGAATGAGTCTCCAGCCTTGTTTTGCAAGTAATGCTTTATTAAATGATTCCAGCTCTCTAAAACCCATTCCACCTTCTTCTTTCCTCATGCAAAGCTTTTCCCAATTAATCCAATGCAACCGCCTCTCCTGATTTTTTTGACCCCACCAAAAGTTTCTAATCATTCTCGTGACTTCATCACAAACAGTTTTGGGCAGCTTATAACAGGACATGATATAAGTAGGGATAGCCTGTGCCACAGATTTGATCAATATTTCCTTTGCAGCTTGCGTAAGTGCCCTTTCTTTCCAGCCTTTAAGCTTTTTCTGCATTCTATCTTGAACAAATGAGAAGATTTCCTTCTTTGTTCTTCCTATCATGTAAGGAAGTCCTAGATACAGGCCTTTCCCATCATCCATTTGAACTCCCAATATTTCAGATATGAGCTCTTTGTCTTGTACAGAAGAGTTTCTGCTGCAGTACACTTTAGATTTGAGCAAATTTATTTTTTGACCTGATGCCCTCTCATATTCTCCTAAAGTTCGCAATATTAGCCTCATGCTGTGTTCATCCAATTCTGCAAAGAGAATGCAGTCGTCTGCAAACAAAAGATGACTAATTACTGGGCCATGATTTCCCATTTTAATACCACTCCATAGACCTTGCGTTTCTGCCCTTTGGATCAAAGAGGTTAGTCCCTGAGCACATATAATGAAAAGATAAGGGGAGAGGGGATCCCCTTGTCTCAAGCCCCTTGAAGGCTGAAAAAATTCAGTAGGCTTTCCATTAACAAGTATGGAGAAAGAAACTGATGTTACACAGTACATTATAAGCTTGCAAAATTTGAGAGGGAAACCAAAGTTCTTCAACATAAATTCCAAGAATTCCCACTCAATCCTGTCAAAAGCTTTCATCATGTCTAGTTTCAGAGCAACAAATTTCCTTTGGTTCTCTTTTAGCTGTTTGAGCCATTGGAAGATTTCAGATGCTACAATCACATTATCAGTGATGAGCCTACCCTTCACAAAGGCACTTTGGCAATCATCAATAATATGAGGCAAGATATTTTGCATTCTGATGGCTAACGTTTTTGCTATCAGCTTATAACTAACATTGCATAAACTTATGGGTCTAAATTCAGAGACCGAAACTGGTTTTTTCATCCTTGGGGATAAGCACAATGTTAGTCATATTAATGTCTTCCAGTTTGTCACTGCCATTGAGAAAGGAAAGGGCCATATCTGTTACCTGCTGCCCTACTTGTTCCCAAAAGGTTTGATAGAATCCAGCTTGAAGTCCATCGGGTCCAGGAGCTTTCCATGGCTTCATATGAGACAATGATGTTTTGATTTCCTCCGCAGTAAAGTCCTGCTCCAACATCATCTTCATGTCTTCCGGGACTTTTCTAGTAACAATGCCACTCCATGATGTATTTTGCATACCTTCTCCTTGTGTAGAGCTTTTGAAAATAGGTTGTGATGTGGTTAATGATCTGGTCTTCATTTTCCAGCCATTCACCATTTTGGTCTTGAAGCTTTTGTATCACATTCCATTTCTTCCTTTGGCTTGCTTTCCTGTGAAAAAAGGAAGTATTTCTGTCACCATTGGCTAGCCAGCTTACCCTTGATCTTTGCTTCCATTGAATTTCCTCTAGCTCCAACAAGGATTCCATTTCTTTGCGTAAGTTCTCTTCCACCGTTCTGTCCTCGTATGGAGCACATTGGACTTGCTTCAATTTTCTTTCTACCTGGTTTATTCTTTTTTTAATGCTTCCAAATTTTGTCTTGCCCCACTTTGTGAGTTCCTCCATGACTCTTTTTGTGTTATTGGTAAAGCCAGACATCGGTTGCTGTTCTTTATTAAGCCAGCAATCTGACACTATCTTTTGGCATTCGTCACTTGTAATCCACATGGTTTCAAATCTTTGAATCTTCATTCGACGTCGGCTGGCTTTGGGTGATAGCAGTTTACCATCAGTTGTTATTTGTAGTGGCACATGATCCGAGTAGGAGGACACCAGGTGACAAACTTGGGCATCTGGAAACTTTAAAAACCAGTTTGTATTTGCAAGAGCCCTATCCAGTCTTTCACAAATTAAATTCTCCTTCTTCTTTCCTTTAGCCCATGTAAACGGGGTTCCGGTGAACCCCAAATCAATCAGTCCTGCATCATTAACTGCTTGCTTGAACTTTGCCATTTGGCTGTAGCTCCTGGAACTGCCTCCCCATTTCTCTTCCGAATTCAAAATTTCATTGTAATCTCCTGCACAAAGCCACGGGAGGTCATACAAACCCGCCAATCTTCTCAGAAGTTGCCAAGAGTGCTTTCGTTTATGTGTCATTGGATCCCCATAGAAACCTGTGAATCTCCAGGGGACTTGATCATCATCAGTTGTAATAATGGAGTCAATATGGCCCAACGAATAGCTGACAATATTTAAAGTTAAGTCATCTTTCCATAACAAAGCCAAACCTCCTCCCGTGTTTCTTCTCTCTACGAAAAAACCATTGGGAAAACCCAACTTACATTTAATCTTATCCATGTCTTTATTGAGTAATCTAGTTTCAGACAGGAAAACTAGCATGGGATCTTGCTCTTTCAGTAGATAACTGAGAGCTCGAATTGCTCGGGGGTTCCCAAGCCCCCGGCAATTCCACACAATAGAATTCATTGTTCTCGGCGGTGCTGCAATGCAGACACCGCCGCTGGTTCAAAAGAGTTGTTGGCAATGGCTGATTTCTTCACCTTCTTCCCTTTTTCGAGCTTATGAATGGCTCGTTCTAAGGCTATTCTTGGCCTTTTTTCTCCTCTGGCATTGTCCATGATGCTATCTTCTGGTATCCCTTCTTGTATGATTTCCAGAGAGCCTTCTTCATTTTGTATCATCAAGTTCCTGCTAGTCATCTCTATTGAAAATGGAACAACGCTGTGATGGTCATTGTTTGATACAGAGTGTGCATAGGTCGCCTGGTGGGCTTTGCTTGTAGGCTCAGCCAGATTACCATTATCATGCTGTTCAGTATTTTTAGACTCCAAATTGGGCTCCGTTCCTCCCATGTTAGAAGGCCCAACATCTGAAAAGGATTCTGGCCTCAGTAGGTGTGCTGAGCTGGACTCTCCCAGGTTGGTCTGATGACCTGTCTCATCACTTTTTGCCTCGTCAGATTCGGATCCCCTTTTCCCTCCTTTTTGCAAAATCCTCTGAGCATTTTCAGGCTCAATGAGGGGCTCTCGAACGACAGCCGACCTAGTATCTTCTCGAGCCCAACCTAGGTCTCTATCAACAGCAGACTCATGATTGCTTTCCCGTCGTTGTGCTTCATCTTCCTCCCCCGGCGGAATAGAGGTTGAGCCAGTTCCTGCCGAATTTGAATTCCAAATACATCTTGATTGAATATAATCCGTAATCAACCAGTATCCATATCCGCTGTTCTTATTATCCCCTTTCTTTGTGCAGGCTTTTGTTATATGTCCCATACAACCACAAGCATAGCAAAACACCGGGAGCCTCTCATACCTGATGATAGCTAAGACTTCAGCCCCATTCTCCCTTCTTAGTCGAACAATTCTTCTGATAGGTTTTTTGGTGTTGATAGAGGCTCTAATTCTGAAAAAACGTTCACCAGATTCTCCTTTTTCTCTTAATTGAATATTGGAAACATCTTGAAAATTCTGTGCAACCTTCAGGGCCACTTCCTTTGTACAGAATTCCCGTGGAAGGCCCATAATGTTGAGCCAAAAAAATGTATGATCAAAATCCTCATCCTCCACTCTTATGCCCGGATACCAACTTCTGATTACCAGCAGATTGTTATCTATGTTCCAGGGACCACGTTGTGTTACCACCTGAAGCTCCTCTGGCTTAGTGAAGAAAAATTGATATAGATTGGGGAGAACTCTGAATACTTTCACCTCTTTACATTTCCATGCCTTCAAAATTGCGTGTCTCAAACTCTTCAAGTTGATCTCCTTCTCAGCGAGGAATTTGCCATAGCAGCTGTTGGTGCAGTCAAGGATTCCTTGCTTAATTTCTGCTTCTCGAACATCAACCACTGTTGATTCTTCATCTTCGAACTGAACTTTATGCATTTGATGGATTATATCTTGCAACAGAGAACTCATTGTTGGAAGATATGTGTTAGCTATTGTTTTGCTTGTTGGACTTGAGATACTCTTACTCAAGAGAGAGAAAACTCTAGCTTTCTAGAGAGTTTTTTAGCCTTTTTACCAACGGAGTCTGTTAATGCTATTATTTCTCGTAAGTTAATACTTAGCAATTAGGAAGGTGATTTTTATTTTACCAGTAAGATAAATGTAAATTTGATAGTAGGGATAGGCTTAGCGGTATGAATGTGTAAATCTAGCCGTCTCGTTTTGAGCTTGATTATCTTCCAATTTTGATGTTTCTGTAGAATCTTGATCAAACCCAAATGTAACGAGGATAATTGTTATACTTCTCTAATTAATAGGCAGTTTGGTAACTTTCACACCTATATTTGGTCCCAACATGAATCAGTTGAGGGTCTGATGATTTGCTCTTCTTTAGTAAGTACTGGTAGCATTTAACTTGCCCTCTGTGGAGTTTGGACTTGTGGAGGCAGGCACTCCAATTCTGTCTGGTTTCCAACTAATCCAAAACTGAAGCCCATTGCACCAGATTGTCCCATTCCATATTTGTCCAAACACTTTAACCCATAGACCGGTCCAGAATTGTCGATTCCAGGCAAACGCCAAAAGTTCAGCCATGTGGATTGTGGACCTTTCAAGTTTTATTTATTTATTTATGTTTTTTAAAAGGCGCGGATAATTAGGAGTCTTGCAATATTTTAATTGCTCGTGCGTAACGTTTGAACATTGAAGACAAACATACGAAAAAACCAAATACCAAAACAAGTGAATGACTGAAAAAAAAAAAAAGAAATTGGCTGATTATTATCAGCTGCATAATCCCACAATTGCATTGCAAGCCCCAGTGAAAAAATGAAAAACCCTTTTAGGAATCCTTGTAACATCCATATCTACAAACTTGTAGAAGTAAAGAAGATGAGAAAAATCCAATTTCGTGAATGACTGGATGTGTTAATAATACATTTTTTCTTGTCAGTTTGGACTCCTGGCCTAAACGGTGAGGTAGAGATGAAAACTGGGGACGTCCAGTTATTCATAAATAAAAGGTTGAGAAAATTGAAAAATGCATTGGTCAATTCAATTGCGTGTGACCGTCGATCGGTAAACAGAGCGCCCACCAAACCACAACAAATTTTAATTTCGGGGCTGGAGTCAGCGAGTCGACGCGGTTTCCCCATTGAAGAGATTTGGAGGAAGTCAGAAAAAAGAAAAATTAATTGTAGTATTCTACGTATTAGAAGGTAGATACATTTATGGGGTTAATTACAGTTTGCCCCTTAAATCTGAATGTAAATAATAGACGCTTTAAATTAGTTTATGGTAATTTGCTCCACTAGAAGTTGGATGAGCTAAAAGCCGAAAACAAAAGGACCTTCTTCACAGTTGGCAACATCAACACGCCCTTGCCTACCACAGACCACCTAACTCATGCATGCATAATGCACAGCAACTATTTACCTAAAATAATGTTTCTTGGCCTCTTGGGCATGGTATATCAATTTAACTATTAACATGGGGCTAGAGCTCCCATTTTTGAACAATTTAGATGCGGCTTGCGGATTCCTCCCTTTTATTTTCTTTAATTTTTTAGAAGGGGAGGAATGGAGAGGATAGATAGGAACGGCTATAGGGAAGTTAAAATTAAGATTTATTAATTCACTGAAATTAAGATTCAAATATTCATCATATTAGAATCCTCAATACTCGTCGTAGTGAAACAAAAACTAGTAAAAACTTAATCATACATAAATCGTCTTCCAAACCTATGAAAGTTGGATATGTGTTCTTACATTTTAATGCAAATTTTTTTGTCCTTGGATTATACCACCATTATTGTCAAATGATTTTAAGAACAGGCCATGCGATACTAATGTTCCAAAACGAAATCAAATATCTAAGCTAATGTATACATGATTCACAATGCGACATATGAACATCTTTTATTGGGGGAATATGTTGAAATAACTGTATACCGGGCCAACAGTTTGGGGCGTCCACAACTACATGTTTATGGTGTATGGTAGGTGTTAGCGCCATGTAAACACTAGTAAAAGTTGGTGGGGACCCAAATGAGCCAAACTCATGGCTAAAATGAGGACGATGATGATGAATCATGGAATAATTTCATCTTTAGTATTCACATCACAAGAGACTAGGATGCATGAAAGGGATGCCCTTCCTGCCTTAGATTGTTTACTTCTCAATTCTCCCATGGCCACAAGATACTACTTTATGGACTTGCTAAAGAGCCGACGGATGCTCCAACGAGGAAATGAGACCAGTTACCAACTTCCCAATAGTTGGCTGCTGATGTGGTTGCATCTGTGCCAGTTCAATGAGGTTTGATAAAAATAAATACATGCCCCACTTTCTTGCACAATTTGTAAAACTTCAATAATTGCTTGTACCTCGTGAACTTGGTGTGCAGTGTTTTTTTTTTTTTTTTTGTTTTTTTAAAGGACTCATGCATTCGCAGAAAAGACTGAATAAATGGAGGAAGAGGAAATCTCCTTCCCTACCTTATCTACTCTGAGAACTCAACAGATTTTGCATATGTCTCATAAATGCATTATTTGATCCGGAGAAATCAGTTCAATACCGACTAGTTAGGTAAGCCAATTGGCAACAGCTCAATAAAAGCGATCTATATCCATACAATTATAATTTCATTTTTAACAATCAAATGAACAATTCAACTAAGTAAATCCGAATGTCGCCTCTTGTTCGCTTCCTCATTCAGTTTATTTTGCCTATTGCAATTTTTACTACAACTCATTGAAGGAAAAAAAAGAGACTCAAGCTTTTGTATGGTTTTCTTTTAGAATGAATTTTAATGTAACATTCTTTTTTATTGCATGTTTGTGAAATAAATAATTAGTTAAAAATATTTTCTAAAAACATCTAACTAGTACACACTCTGGCCAAACAAGGCCTAATAATAAGAGAGATCTTATTATCGACATAGTCAATTCTTGTTTCTTTAGTATTATTTTACTAATGCTGCCTACTTGATTGAATTCTTAGGATATTACGAACTTATTACTCGTATATTCGTTCATTCCATGACTATTTCGGAGTGAATGTATTTATCTTATGTTTTCCAAAGTGTTTGTTAATTACTTTACAGGTCTTAATGACTCATTTGTTTACAAAGTATCACTCTTTTGGGTTTAAATTGTGTTAACAATAAACGTCCATAATAAATGGAAGCACTTCAAATTGAATTTTAGTCTATCAAAAGCAGAAAAAAGAAGGAAGAAAAACCTAAATAAACAAACTAATAAGAAGCATTATATCCCTTTATTTTTTCCAATAAATTGTATTCAAATCAAGAGTTACTTATGTTCAAAAGATAATAAAGAAAATTGCAGTTTTGGTACCAAATGTTGAGGCCATTGGTAGTTTCAATCCCTAAAATTTGGACAAAAGCAAATGTAGTACCAAATGTTTTAATTCTTTAGCACATTTAATCCTGTTGACTAGTTTTCTCAAAGTCATATCAAAATTTGATCACATGAAACTCGTGTGATGATTACAAAAGTTTTCAAAAAGAAATAAAAATAGAAAAATATTTTGATTGCTATAATTGATAATTAAAGGCACGTACACGAATGCACTATTCAAGCGGATTTTTTGAGTCTTATATGCTTATTTATCATATATGAACTAAAATTAGTGCCTTTAATTATAAATTACGACAATTAAAATTTTTTCTTTAATCTAATTCTTTTTTATATCTTTTCTAATTGGCATGTGAGTATCACATGACCAAATTTCGATAAGATTTTTATAAAACTGATCAATAGGACTAAATATACTAAAAAATTAAAATATTTAGTACTAGATTTGCTTTTGTCCAAATTTATTGACTGAAACTGCCAATGCTTCAAATATTTGGTACCAAAATTGCAATTTTCTCAAGATAATATTATACATAAGTTCCTTTTTTGCCCTTTTTATTATGTTATGTTTCTTTGTTTATTCGGTGGAGGCTCCAAATATATGTGGCCCTATTGCATTTTCAAACATTACCCATTGAAGAAGCACTATATGTCCAGAGCTAGAATTTGCTTTCGTTCTTTGGTCTCAAGCGACATTATTCAGTCGCTATGGTTCCAGACAAATTAACGTGCAGAAAGTTATTTATCAATTCATCATGAAGGAAGTCACGCTGAGCATGCGTGTGCCTATCCAGTTAAATTATTAACCACTTTTTTTTTTTGTAAATTTTCCTATTTTTGACAAAAAAAATAGTGTTGGTATTAGCATAATGAGTACAAAATACATTTTGATTACCTCAGAGGAGACTATTAAAATGTCTTAGAAATGTGATATTTCAAACAAATTTATTAATGCTGTTCGTTGGTGAGGGAAATAGTATTGGTAGAATTCAAATTCCCGACCTCTGAAGTGGAATCGTAGAACTCTAAAATGGTAAACAAATACTCTTTCTTTACTTACCTATAGAATGGTAAACAACCGAGATTGATGTATTTATTATTTTTTTGTGATATAGCTTTCTTTTTGCTTGTCTTTAGGGGGTGTGCAAATTGATCTAATGACCCGAAAACTCGATCGATTTGAACCAGACTCGATTCGAAAAATGCGGGTATCCAACCTGGCAAGTTTTACTGAATACTGGTCATATGCGGGTTACTCTATTAAGCGAGTCGGATACGGATCAGAATTTAAAAAATCAGTGGGTATCTAACTCGACCCGCATATAGAGGTAATGATGTAATTTTATGAGGTTCCTTAATATTAATATGTGATATTATTATGTAATATTACTATGTAGTATTTGTTATTTTTCATTAATATTAATATCTTTTATTCTTATTTTGTAGAAATCCTAAGCAGTGAAGAGTATCGCATTATCAACATTAAAATGTAAAGAATTGAAAATGCGGTACCATAAACTCTAATTATGATAGCTGTATTGTGTGTTTTTTTTATTCTTTGTCTCAAAAATATGGTTGGTTTTCTTTGTCTCAAATAATTGAAATTTTCTTTAGTGCTTGCGATGAATTCATGATTTGTAACATTTGATTTAATATATGTTATTTGAGTTTATATTTGTTATAACTTTAATTATTATTAGATTATCTAAGATTTGAAGCAAATTTAACAATATGCGGGTACGACAGATATCCGATTCGAAAAATGTGAATATTTGACTCTCCGAATATTTCTATATACGGATACAAATACGGATCACAACTTTACTTGACCTTCATGTAGTAGGTTGAGTCAGAAAATACTCTATGCGGATCGAATATCCGACCTGTGTGCACCCCTACTTGTCTTACGTAAGTTTTTATCTTTCTTTATAAGTATAGTCATAAGCCCTCATATTCTGCTCGAAATATGTTTTGATCACTCCGCTCAAATAGGAAGACCCTTCTCTTTTTTTGTGTGGGAACATGCATTTCATGTTCGAGCAATCAATCAAAGGCTTGAACGGAAAAATTGACTCGCAAAAACTAAAAAGTAACAGGGAATGAATTGATAAATCATGAACAGTTTGGGACCAAAATGACAGTTAGGTCCTTTTTGAAGGTAAATCAATTAACTGCATACTCGTGGGGTGAAAATCCACGGACCACAGGCCTTGTAGTTGAAGGTACTACATGCGGTTTGTAACCAAAACGACAAATGGGGAAGCATTTTCCAAGGAAAAAGGACAGCCTCGACCCTACACACGTTTCATCGACCTTTTCCCTAGCATTCATAGGTCAAGAAGTTGGTTTTCACAGCCACCTCTCTCATTAGTTGATGCTTCCTAAAAACTCTCAAACAAACAATTACTTGTCTTTATTTTCCAAATGATTCCACGTTTTATACTACTCGTGCATGTTGTTCACGCCATTAGTGCAGTTTAAATTGGAAATTCACCCTTTTTCTTTTCAATCAGAAAATGAATTATTTCTTTAGCAAAATCACAAGAGATATAAAAACGTTGTAATCCCACATGCTTGCCTTCGCCTCTTAAATATTGTGTTCTTAGCAAGTTAGAAAAATTGTCAAAACTAAAGATAACAAATTATAAGGTGTCCAGGTAAAACAAAAGGCAAGACCTGTGTAACCTGAAAACTCCGGCCTAAGAAACATACTTTCTCTGTCCCATTTTGATAGGCTTTCAGGTTTTTTCACACAGTTTAAGAAAAGTTAGTTAATTTTATTGAAAGAATGAATTAATCTATGATGTTATTAAAATAACTTTATATTTATCATTAAATATTTACATTAAATATAAATAGGAAATTGCACCATAAGTCAAATTAATTCTATTTGATATGTGAATGCATGGTTTGCTATGCTTATAACAAAGTTGTTAAATAGGGGCATTTTAGAGAACTTGAAAATTAACTACATTCTTCAATTGGAAAGTAGATTATAATTTGGGACGGGTGAAAAAGGAAAGCAAGTCTATCAAAATGGGACGAAGGGAGTACTAAAATAAAACATTTAAAGCATTCGAGTAAAGAAAAAGTTTACATTCACATTCAAGAATTGAAATCTGAATATTAATCATCAACTAACTATTGATATAACTTCATGTCATTTTTTTCTACATGGTTTGAAATCTGAACGAGTTTTATTACATTAACAAGTCAATTAATTTGAAATTTAAGTCACAAGTGAAGAATGGAAATAAGTAAATTATAATACTTTCATTCCTATACAATAATTCTTGTGATGATTTATTTTTTAACTTTGACATTCATTCCTTTCCTCATACCCATAAATCAAACATCCTCTCAGTATATGAATCACGTAACATAATCTAATCTACTGTGCCACTTACGTGCAAGATAACAAGTATAATTCCTGATTAATTGCGTGGCAATTTATTGAACAAACTAATTGCTAAGTTAATGGATTAAATTTTATTATACTAGTAGTGATTAAGAAAAATAGGAAAAAACTGGGGGGTAACATTGGAACTGAAACACATCAGCAGCGACGAGGAAAGAGAGAAAAGTCTCTTGACATTTTGCTTTGCTTGGATGTTGCGGGATGTATAAATCCGCTGATCTGATCAAAACCACATTCTCTCTGCTTACGAGGAAGACAGGTAGGAAAGAAAGAAGGAGAAGAGAGAGAAGTAGAGTGAGGTTGTTGGAGCAAATACTCCCTACATAGGAGTACTACATTAGCTCAAGAAACAAAGGAACACTTCCTCTTCTCTTCTTCTTTTTCTTTCCCTTAATCTCTTTCTCTCCTCACTGTCCTAGCCCATCAATATGTTCTCCTTAAACAGCAGCAGCTTTCTGGTAATTCACCCCAATCCCATTTTTTTAATAATTTTTTAGGCATCCCATTCGTTAATTTTCCCAAAAAATGGGCTCAAATCATCACAAAAAGATATTTCAATCCAAACTCATTTGATTAATTTTAGTTCTGAACAAATTTCCAGATTGGAAATTCAAACCTTTTTCATTAATGGGTATCCCTGTTTTGCAAAAAGATGCGAAAGTTTACAAGAATAATGTGATTTATTTGTTGGTTTTGTTTTTACTAGAATAATTCGCTTTCTGGGGTGTCCAGAGGCGCGGTGCAGCAACAGAGAAGAGTTACGGCTCGTCCTACGGTGGTCGTGGCGGCAGTGAGTTCAAATGGGAGAGGTGGGGATCGAAACGCGAGCGTTTTGGTGGAGAATAGTCTCAAGGAGATTAGGGATGCTTCTCTAGCGCCAGCGGCCGACAAGGAGTCTAAATCAAAAGTTAGTGGGGGAGTTGGTGACGTGTATGGTGAAGATACAGCCACCGAGGATCAGTCCATCACCCCTTGGACTGTCTCTGTTGCTAGGTGAGAGATCAATTGTTTTCTTCTGAGGTTTTGTTGATTTTAGATGATTCCTCCGATTTAATCATATTTTGATTTTCTTTTTGGCTGGTAGTGACAGTTGTTAATAAAGATGCAATCTTTTGTTTGTTGTTCGTTTTTTTATTATCTTCATCTGGAAAAACTAATGCATTCAGCCTTTAGGCCTGCATGCTGTGTCAATTTTGATTCTTGAATTGGGCTAAAATATTCGTCCCTTTTTTAAAAATTTTTTATAAGTTTAATCTAAATCTAGGTGGGACTTATTATCTAATATGTAGTTGACTGAAGATTTCATGCAAGTTCATTTTTTTTTTTTGTTTAATTCACTGAATTATGTATTTTGAGGAGTAAATTCAAAAGCGTCTGTTCTCTTGTTTGTTTTTTGAATTAGTAAGCTGAGTTTCATACTTTGTTCACCAAAGCTTCTATTTTTCTGATTACATGATGAATGTTTTTGAGGCATGTTCTGAAACATGGTTCTTGTTTTTACCTTTTTGCTGCAGTGGATATCCGTTGTTGCGTGATCCACACTATAATAAAGGGCTTGCATTTACCGAGAAAGAGAAGGATTCTCATTACTTGCGGGGTCTTCTTCCACCCGTGGTTATCAGCCAAGAACTTCAGGTTTTCTATCTTTTTAAACTCGCGATGGTCTCTCATTTTGCAGCAAGTTATTAATCCTCTGTTTTCTGTCACCCTACTAAGCAGGTGAAAAAAATGATGGCAAATATTCGTCAGTATCACGTACCCCTGCAGCGATATATGGCCATGATGGATCTTCAGGTTGTTGAACTATTTAGTCGTTATTCTGATCTGCACTTTCAGCTCTTCTTCCCATGCCAATTTGAATTTGTAACTGTTCTGCACTTTTGAGTTTTATATATTTGCAGATATTTTGGTAGGGTCAGCACTTATGGTAAATCTTGTAATACTATGTCAGTATAAAATATATTTTATGCTAGTGATTCTAGAAGCTTAGTGAGTAAGCAAGTTTATACTATATAGTGAAGTCTACATACCTGGACTTGCAAGCCAACTGAATCGTTTGTACAGTCTCTCAATGTACTCTTTGGCTTTGTCCTGTCCTCGTTTACACAGGAGAGGAATGAAAGGCTGTTCTACAAGCTTCTCATTGACCATGTTGAGGAGCTGCTTCCTGTTGTTTATACTCCAACTGTGGGTGAGGCTTGCCAGAAATATGGGAGCATATTCAGACAACCACAGGGTCTCTTTATCAGTTTGAAAGAAAAGTATGTGTAATGTTTATCATTTTACTAGGACTTTACCTGTAATCCTTTCTCATACATTTTAAGACTTGGATGTTTTTGCATTTTGTAGAGGAAAAATTCTTGAGGTACTGAAAAATTGGCCCCAGAAGAAAATTCAAGTTATTGTAGTCACAGATGGTGAACGCATTTTGGGGCTTGGTGACCTTGGCTGCCAGGCATGTCATATAATGACTTTTTCCTTGCCTTTTCTGTTTCCATTTTTTTTTTCTTCTTCTTCAAAGTTCTATTGGAAGAAAGGGGTTGCAGGAAGAGTTCTTTGCACTTGGTCAAGCATTATTAGGCATACAGATATATGTTTCTAATACAAATATGAGCTTTTCTTCTTACAAATCTTTGCATGTTACCAGGGAATGGGCATACCTGTAGGGAAGCTCTCTCTATATACAGCTCTTGGTGGTATTCGTCCTTCAGCTGTAAGTTTTTGCTAGTAAAAAAAACTTTATTGGCACTGCTTTCCTTGAGTAGCAATCCCTGCTGTAAATCAGGGTTGTAAATATTGTTGTCCATAACTTTGTCTTTGCTGATGGCGTGTGATTTTATGTAACATGTTTTTCATCATAGTCCATGAGACGCTTACCACTGAAAATTCTACCTATTTTATTTTCCCATTAGAGATTTAAGCTTGTTTTTTTTTTGACTCGTGCCTTACTAGCAAATTCTATCACCAACCTCCAATTGGTGCAATATCTGAGGGAAAAATATGTTTATGTATGATTAATGATGGAATGCTCTAATAATTTTTTCCAGTGCAATAGTTTCATGACCTGCTTCACTTAATACTCTGTACAATAATAGCAAATTAAGCAATAACAAACGTCTTTTTTTTTTTACTGTTTTTTCAGTGTTTGCCTGTAACCATTGATGTGGGCACAAACAATGAGAAGTTACTGAATGATGAATTTTACATTGGGCTCAGGCAAAGACGAGCTACAGGACAGGTTAAGAACTTGATCTTCAAGCATTGCTTGACAGGAATTGTATTACATTGTCATTCATCTTTTGCAATTATTGAGTTAGGTTGTTTTCCCATTACCAGGAATATGCGGAATTGATGGATGAATTTATGTCGGCTGTCAAGCAGACCTATGGGGAGAAAGTCCTTATTCAGGTTAAGCACGATACTGAAATTTCATTATGTGTAGGTATCGAGTTATTGTGTTCTAATTCTCCCTGTGTATATGCATTTTGTAGTTTGAAGATTTTGCAAATCACAATGCTTTCGATCTTCTTGCAAAATATGGCCCTACCCACCTTGTTTTCAATGATGATATTCAGGTTCAACAAGATCTATTATTATTTTAGTAAATGTTTTCTGGTTGAGTGATCTTCCTAGAACTGATATGAGCATTTCCTACATCGTTTCAGGGCACAGCATCTGTGGTCCTTTCTGGGCTTATTGCAGCTCTAAAGTTAGTTGGGGGAACCTTAGCCGAGCATACCTTTCTATTTCTTGGAGCAGGGGAGGTGGTTCTTTGTTTTTGTCTTTAGATTTAGCATTCTGTTGTGTTTTCAGATTATAGCAATGCAAAGAAAGTTGAATAACAAGTTTTGTATGCCTTGCTAAAATGTTTATATCATCAAATATGCAGCTTCATGTTTTGCCCCTAACTATCCTCCAAATTCTTGTTTTCTGCTTTTAGAATTACCGTTCTCTGTCTGATTCTCCTGTTGGTAATCCAGGCTGGCACTGGTATCGCAGAGCTCATAGCTCTTGAGATGTCAAAGCAGGTGAAGACTGATTGATTTTTTTTTGTCTTTTTTATGTGCTGTGTGTGTTTTGTTGTCTTTCAAACAAGCTCCTTGAGAAGTACATTGCAAGAGTTGAAATCTCAATTGAAATCTCAATCTTCTTTTGTAGACTGGAGCTCCAGTAGAAGAGGCTCGTAAGAAAATTTGGATGGTGGACTCGAAGGTATTAAACTTTCTCCGAAACCCAGTTCTCCCTTCAGAAAAGGAAGGAAAAGAAAGAAGAGGATAAACTGTCATAATATCCAAAATCGTTATCGCTATAGGGTTTAATTACGAGGTCCCGCATGGAAGGACTCCAACACTTCAAGAGGCCATGGGCTCATGAGCATGGACCTGTCAGAAACCTGGTGGATGCTGTTAAGGTGAGAAGCCTCTCTGTTGTGTGTATATCTTTACACTTATGTTTGCTTGTCTGCTTGTGTCTTCTGTGTCTGACTTTCTTCCTTTGCCAGGCAATCAAGCCAACTGTGTTGATTGGATCATCAGGAGCTGGAAGAACATTTACCAAAGAAGTTGTTCAAGCTATGGCATCCTTCAACGAGGTACACCTCTTCCTCCCTCCCTTGTGGGGACTTTTTATTCAGTCTATGCCTGTAAAATGTTTGACATTATTCTCATTGATTGCCAAGCAGAAACCAGTCATACTTGCCCTCTCCAACCCGACTTCACAGTCAGAGTGCACCGCAGAAGAAGCTTATATGTGGAGTGAGGTGATGTTATCTTACATTTCTGTGTCATATACTCTTACAGAATACTGATTTTTAAATTTTTTTTTTTTTGGTTAATCTTCATCTTCATCAGTGCATGACACTGTTAGATCTCTTTGTTCTTTGTCTATTTCAGGGTCGTGCCATCTTCGCTAGTGGTAGCCCATTTGATCCAGTTGAATATAATGGGAAAATTTATGCATCTGGCCAGGTTTCAATTGTCAAAATACATTGTCCACTGCAATCTTATCCTCGTAGATGTACCTTTTTGGACTAACTATATGCTATCTTTCACTTTTAGGCAAATAATGCTTACATTTTCCCTGGCTTTGGTCTGGGTCTGATAATTTCTGGTGCCATCCGTGTCCATGATGATATGCTCCTGGCAGCCTGTAAGTTCTTAATATTTATCTTAGTAATAATTATATTTGACCTTGTAAGTTGTGTACCCCACCATACCATCCGTTGGAAAGTGTATAGATTTCAATCTGTGCCTTTCTCTCTCAGCTTGGAATCAACTAAGAGATAAAGATTTAATATTTTAACGTAAATTTGAGAGCAAATAGTACTACATGAGTTGAACGGGGTGTAAATGCAGTACTTTTGTGGTGCTCGTCTTTCCACACAATTGAAAAGCAGCCGTTAAATTTTTACAGAAGCTCAGCTAAATTGTATTGCCATCTATTACATATTTCAGTATTTCGAGACTAAACTTTTTCACCCTCAAGTACCCAGCCAAATAATGAGCAACTCAAGTTAATGTACGAAGAACCAATTTGAAATGCAGATGTTCTCGTCATAGAATCATACAGCATCTATTTGTCTGAGTATGGCTAAAAGTAGTTAGAACATTATTTTTTTTTTTTTCACAATTTCTTATTCGATCTCTGACATTTCGGCTGCCTTAAAACAGCGGAAGCCCTGGCTGCGCAGGTTACAGAAGAAAATCTTGAGAAGGGACTCATTTATCCCCCATTCTCTAATATCAGAAAGATTTCTGCCAAAATTGCTGCTGATGTAGCTGCCAAAGCATATGAACTAGGTAAGATAGCCTTACCATAGATAACATGTTTCAGCTCCTATACATTTGCGTCATGTTGTTGGTTGACCTCTGGTTGTTGTACAGGTTTGGCGACTCGTCTACCCGAACCAGAAAATCTAGCTGCATATGCTGAGAGCTGTATGTATAGTCCTGCTTATCGAAGCTACCGCTGAACCAGTGAAATTTTCTATAGTCCGTGATTGAGCAGATCACTTAAATTTTGTTTATTCATCACCTAAGTTTTCCCTTTTTTATATTTTTGTTTTCCTATTTCAATTGTTTATGGTTTATATCTTAGTGCGAGTCGCAGCAGGCAGGTAGAAGAAGCACGTAGGGTCTTTAGAAGGGAAGACATGTCTTGCATAATTTTGTGTATTAGTGATGAGCAAAATATAAATGTAGCTTGCAAAATGTTGTGCCCTGGTGAAATCTTTAAAAGAAATGAAATCAAAAGTTGTGTGTGATTTGGCCCTTTTTTATTTTATTTTAACTTCAATTTTAGTATGTTCCAATCCTGTGGTAATTTCGTGTTGTTCCCTATGAGGTTGAAGAACTTCACTGTGGAGTGTGCTTAGGCTCAGCGTACAATGTCTGAAAAGACCTGGTAAGCTTACAGCTCTGGTCCTCGATAAATTGCAGCAAGAAGCCCGTTCTCTAAACTAAACCAAAGTTAAGCGAAAGGCCATAAGCGATGAGAGATCTGTGGTTATATTTGCTATCCACTGTAGTAAAAGAGCAGCCACCACGGTCAAATGTAACTTAGTGGTATCAACAAGGACGGTTTCAGGGGGAACCATCTTTTAAACCCAAACAAAGACCACCAAAATGCAAATAAAAAGAAGGGCTGTCCAACTAAAGTAAGTTATACCCAGCAGAATCTTAAAATGCAAAAATTGCGATACAAATTACTTCAGGTAATTTGTCAAATCCTCTATTTATTTACAATTCGAAGAAATAAAATAGCTCAATTTACCTATAGCCTAAATCTGGAGGAGCCCTAAGTTATGCTACATTGTAAAATTAAATAAACAAATAGAAATATTACGTAAGGTATGCGAAAAGAAATGCATAAAATAGCCCTAGCTTCTGTCTAAATGCTTGAACAAGGCATCTATTAAGACTGCCACAGAGTAGCTCCCTTCCAAATCAGACTGCTGGGTACGAACTATTTTCATCCTTAGTTATGCCTGATCCTTTGACTGGAGTGCTAGCATGAAATGCTGATTGCCTCGATGCCTCTCCTGTTAACTTAAGAGAAAGTGGAGATGATTCTACAAGGCCAGAACTAGTGTCACCTAAGCTAAGCTGAGACATATCCCCAAGTTCATTAATATTGACAGGCTCCGTTGGAATAACCGGAATTGGCTTCAGGATCTGATGAGAAGATGCCTCTGTTCTTCTATCTTCCTCCCGAGGGGCTATATTGGATGGCCATAATTGGTATGAAAGAGGTATAAAAGCTGGAAAGAATGATGGAAACAGTGATGGAATTTCAGGTGGAGATGTTATATGTTCTTTGGTTTCTTCAACAACTTCACTTGGGGTAGCCTCCATGGGCTCAATATTCAGTTTAAGTGAAAGATGTAAAGAAGGCAAAGACTTTTCATCATCACTTATTGCTTGCTGATGAGGAGTTGCAAGTTGTTCCTGGCTGCTATCTACTACTTGTGGCAGCAGCATACATTGTTCTTCTGGCAGAGCTAGTGGATCTGCAGACTGATAAACAACAAACTAATTGGTGATTAAATGAAAGAGACAAATTGCACATGATAATTATATATTATACATGCAATACATCAGTTTGGTTATAAACTGATTCTTGTATTTTTAGAAAGGATGACATTGTCTTTACTCAGTGAGTGGGTATGTGAGTGTTACAAAAACTGCAGATTGGAGAGCCCACTATTTCATTTTTCATCACCAACCAAATTTGAGGGAATTTTCATGAATTAACACAAACAAGACTTTAAAAAAGTTCTATTTTCCAGATGATGATCCTTGATCAATAATTGGTTGGACATCGAATAAAGATGAGAGGTGAACTAGGGCCATTTCGCACTTGCTTGTCCGAAAACCACATAGCATTTTCCACTCAAGAAAGATACACATAAGAGAATCATGGATATGTAAGCAAATTTGACACCAACCATTTCTGGAACCATGTCAAAGAGACTGGATCTTCTCTTTCTCCGAGTAGCATTGCTCTGCCGGATAAAATACTTCTGGGCATGGCTTGCCACCTGTGTTGGAGTACGTGATGTCACAAAATTGCGGGATATACCACGCCAATCACCTTTTCCCAACTTCTGAAGACCAAGAAGGAAAAGCCTGTGCTCTTCTTCTGTCCATGGAACACCTACAAAGAGAATATGAATATTAGGTTCTAAGGCTCTGAATAGTGAATACAGTGGTCTTGTCCTTGCAAGCAGAGAACCAGTTTTTGTTGTTGAAATGTGATCATTAGTCACAATGAAACAGCCTCATCATTGCACCAAAGAATCCCACTTAAGTTGTATCAAATTGATTGTAGTCTCATGAAAGAGGAAACCATATTGCCCATTCTTTATTTATCCTAGAAATCTTCCAACACATCTACAATACGAGAGCCTAGTGGTTAAAGAGCTGTTCCAACTATCATCATATTGAGAGTCCTAATTGACTGCCCTCTCTTACACCTACTCCACATGGCACACCTTCCAAGCAACGAACATGGATGTTCCATATAATGAGAAATCCAGTATATTATGAAGGCCAAATATTTCATAAAGCAAAGACAATGCAATAGCCTTGTGTATCAGAAAAGGCTACATAACCTAACGACCATCTTAGTGGCAGTATCAGACCAAGCTCTCATGTAGAAGAAAATGAAGGCATGCAGTTTACCACATAAATTAATTCATTATTGAATTCAAAATAATCAGAGAAGTATTCTGATAACAGGTATTAAAGTTGGGAAGAAATAGAAGAGAGAAAGTAGTCAATCAGAAAGGTTTAAAATCCCACTATAAGGCACCACATCTATCTATAATAGACAAGTGATCACCCAACCAAAACACATGATACCAGCATTTGTCAATCAATTTAGTTCCTCACACAGTTCAGACATAAGATAGCAATGAAAATGGGATTGTGATAACAAGTAAACATTTAAGATAGAAACAGAACCCATTACCAGAACGATTTCTTCATTCTAGCCACAATTCAGGTCTTATACTAAATTTAGGTCACAGACAACCCTCTGACTTAAAAATGGTAAAAAAAAAAAGTGATGAAAGTGCAAAATCTTCATCAAACATAAAGTGGTAATAATCCATGAATGCCAGACAACAAGTAGAGACTTTGATGCAAACAAAGAACTATTACTTCCCATTTCATTATCCATTATTTTACAATTTTAAGCCTGCCCGAAAGAGATATAAAGTTGCATAAAAAGCAGACAAAAAACCAAAAACACAAACAAATCACAGGATGATCACAGTATGGTTCAGCAAGTACAAACTAACAATGTAACATCAGCATCAAAGAACAGAATAACTTGAAAGTTTAAATTTTATCACTAAATTAGCTTGCTTCTTATTAATACAGCTATGTACTACTACTTGGAAGGGAGCAAAAGAATTGTTCTAAAGACCTGAAAAAGAACACTAGGCCAGAAAGTCTAAATTGTCAGTATTACCAGGAAATTAATTTGCTTGTTAGTAATAGAGGTAAGCTACAGTTTCACAATAAACCATTAGCAGTCAATAACGATCAAGCAGATAATCTTAGCAATTAGCAAGTCAATTCTATAGAGGGATGGATGATGGTCAAACTAAAATGGGAAATAAGGCCACCAGCACCACATTGTATCAATCCATTTCGTCCAAAAAAAAAAAAAAAAAAGAAAAGAAAGTACTATTAATGCACCGAAAAATCATTGAACAAAAGATAATTGGCATCATTCATAAAATCCCAAAAAAGCGACAACCTCAATCCACATAAAAAACAATCATATTCAAATTAAACATATAAAACAAATAGTTGTAATAATTAAGAACAAAAAGGAAATGGATCCCAATAGATAAAAAAGACTGTACCTTTCTTTCTTTCAGCTCTACGATTGGCAGAGCAAGAGGCATGATTGGGATCGTCAGAAAGATACCCATCAGGCAAATGAACCGGGTCATGGAACTGGTCGGAGGAAGGCGAGCTCGGGTTGGGTGAAGCGGCGGCGGATGACGAAGAATGGTAGTGGGATAAATTCCCCATGCTGGCACTCTTCTTCATGATCGACCCATCTGTTAATCTCACCCCAAAAAGCTTTACACCGGCGCCGACGCTTCCATCCCTCGTCGGACACGTCCGAGAGTTATGGCCGTTGTTGCTACAATGAGAACACCGCCGAGTCATCTTGCTGACTCGGCCTCCCTCAACTTAATTAAAAAGCACCAATAATTTTTAGATAATTGATTAAATTGAATTAAAAGAAGATAGATAAATAGAGAGATACTGTAAGTATAGGTTGAGAGAGAGAGAGAGAGAGAGATGATGAGTTTTGTGGAGGGGATGAAGAGGAAGAATCGCGGGGCTGCATGTGTGTATTAGCTCTATTTGAGAAATATTAGAAAGAAAAATTTTATCTAAGATAATAATAATGATGATGATTTAATGAGATTAAGATTAGTTTCCTAGTTTAGGATTCTAGTTTAAGTGAAATTAGCGGGTAATGTTTTGGGTTAAGAAGATAATTACGATATTAGGAATACGCGGTTCATTTTATTTGCTCAGTAGAGGAATAGGTGAAATGACGGCTTTAGTCTCGAATTTGGATAACGTCTTGCTCACTTGGCGTAGATTTGGAGTTTGGCACTAGTTTTTATTTTCCTTGGACTTTGATCTTGGGTACTAAATGGGCAATGGTCGGTAGGCTTCACTTTTCTTCCTTCTCGGTTAACAATGTAGATCATGGTCATCTTTATATTTGCTTTCGCCTAAATTGAGGTTTCTCCAAGCCTCCAACTTTACTTGGTAGTGACATTAGTTAAAAGTAATTGTAAAGTTCTTTAACCATGGTCATCTTTGTATTTGCTTTTGGCTAAATTGAGGTTTCTCCAAGGTTTCAAATTTATTTTGTAGTGACATTAGTTCAGTAATTACAAAAGTTCTTGGATCATGGTCATCTTTATATTTGCTTTTGGCTAAATTGAGGTTTCTCCAAGGCTCCGAGTTTATTGGTAGTAATATTAGTTCGGCAATTGTAAAGTTCTTTATCAGTTAATTGCTTTTGCTATTATTTTCTTGTGAAACTTCTCATTGAACCGAAAAATTTGAAATTTAAGGATATAATAATGGCATTAGTAGCTGTATCTATCTCGATCTTGCTTTAAAGCTTTTTTTTTTTTTTTTTTTGGGATAAAGAAAGGGGTTCCTAATCCAATACAATTATCTGTGATGTGCATAATGATATTATAATAACACAGTCGTAGAAGGATAGACATGTTGGCTATTAAACAATTATTTCACATCTTATCTTGTCTTTTGATTTGTGTCTTTGGATGTTTAGCTAAGCGTTAGTTCAATTATCTAATCAAACAGGCAATCACATATACGTGTGCATTTTTTTATCAGTTTGAAAATGATAAACGAGGCCAGTAGGCCACAGCCTACAGAACATAATATTAAACTAGTCTTTAATGGATTTGGCTCCTCACAGCTCAATTGAGGAAAATTTCCCTTCATTTTAGCGTGTTAATTATAATATTGAAACCGTGTCTCATAATCATCATTACTTATTCAAGTTAGACACAAATTGTCAGTTAATTAATCGTTCTAATTTTTGTCACAATTTTAATTCAATTTTCACTGTCCAAATACTTAGTCGAATTGAATGACAAAGCATGCTCAGATAGATTTTTTTTTTTTAGTATATAACTGTACTTATGAATAGAACATTATAACATAATCAGATAATTTTACTAATTTTACTTATTTGAACATAATTACATAGATATTGAAAGAGAAAAGTAGCAATAAAAAGTAGTCCAATCCGTGTAGGCCATAAGCCATGAGAGCAAGTGTAGAATCATTTTCATTATCTAACTTTTGGATTGGGGTACTAAATTGTGTACAATGCCTACCTAATCTAATCCAATAATTCCAACATTCCAAGCTCGATAAAGACTTGGATGGGAATGGAACTTTGTCCGAACTTATCAATTCTGTCTCAAAGTGAGATGAAATTTGGAACCAAATTCAATCATTCTGTTTGTTCAATCAAAGCATGTTCGTACCTACTTCGCCGAAATTTGTAAAAAAGCTGGAAACTTTTTAGGCACTTTTGGTTCAAAGTAAGTGCAAAGCATCCCTGGTTTGCTCATTTGTGCTTTTATGCTGAATATTATTTGCTCTGGAACATGTAAATGTCCCATTATTTAGTGGAAAACTTTCTAAAAGTAGGAAGCTTTGTAGCCATAGTAATCCACTGATTGTGTACATAGTACTTTTTTTCTTTCTTTTTTTTTTTTTTTTTTGAATTTTGGATTTGACAAAGATTTCTAATTCACAAACTATATATTACGTATAGTAAATTTGATCTTGCTCCATTCAAAATATGTATAATTTCCTGAATAACCTAATTTTAATTTAAATACTTAATTAACACAGTTAAATCTGATTATTAGAAAAGATAATATCAATGGCAAATGATTATAATTAAACACCCACTGAAAACTTTCATGTGTACAATATCACCTCAAGTCCTCGCCTTTAAAATATGGGCCTGAGCTTTTGTATATTGTTATTGATTTTTCTGGTCTTACACGAGGAGGCCTAACGTTGGGGACAGTAGTTCATTCAAGCCCAGATCCCATAAGCCTAGTATAAAATTCGCGGCCCTCATGAGGCCGAAAATGACGTAAAACGTCTGCTGAGAGCCTGAAACTGGAAGACAAGCAAACAGGCTGGAGAAAGCCAGAAGAGAATCCTTCTAGTCTCTGCACAGAATATCTTTTTTCTTTTTTTGGATAAAATTCTCCAAAGAATCCTCCATTTTTCTCTCCTTATACAGGCAAGCATATTCGAGAGTAATAATGACAACATCCTGTGAATGCATTGTCACAGTCATGGGCAAATTTTATGCTACCGTTTAAACAAAGATATGTAAAGCCAATACACTCTCATTCAATGAACTTGAAGTATCCATTCTTTGGATTTCTAATCTTGGAATAAGACAGAAAAGGCGACCATGTAAGGGAAACAGAGTTGTGTGATACGTCACCTAATTCGGTGAAAAAGACACAGATTTTTTAAGAAATAGTAAATTATCAATTCGTTAATTTAAATGATGTAACGTTAGTATAACATCTTTCCGTGTGTATATATATATATATATATTTTCTACATTACTAGTAATCAATTGAGACTTTGAGTTGTACAGTTAAAACTCTCTTGTCGAGAGTCACTTTTTAAAGAATTAACTAAAATCTTTGAACTGAATGTATATAATTGAGATCTTCTTTGTGCACAAATAGATAAAATAGCAGCAAATATCATCTTTCTGGCCTGCATACCAATGCTTCATTTAGCCTTACATTTCGATTAGATTTGATTACTCGCTTCCTATCGAAGTAGTATTCTATCCCTCTATTCGGTCCATGCGAAAAACTATAGGACTTAATAACGAGGCAGTTGAGCATCTTATAGTCTGCATTTTGGTTGGAAATTGTTGACAGAGAAACCAGGAGCCTTTCGAAGGTGAGCAGAATAGATGCTGCAAGAAGAATATCTTAGTAAAGATCATTAGGAAAGAAGCCTTAAAGCTAACTTTTGTATGGTTTCCTTCACGCTCATAATTTTGAATTATTCTCTTCAGCATACTATAGATGAGACGCCTGATGAGAGAATATTTTTGAAGAGAAGTCCCGCAACCTATCAGTTCATAAAGTATTAATCCCCGAATTTTGCCTATAAAAGAAGTTTTTTAATTTGAGCATGCTCCTGTTGCAACAGCCTATCATTGAATCTACTAAATGAACACAGTAGCAGCAAATATGATGGACCAAATCACAAAAATATCGGAAAATTATTATAACATGTAAGAGAAATTGCAATATTATTAACTCATCGCATCAATTTGAATTCAGAGTGATTTAACTGCATCTATGTCTAGACCGAAGTTAAGGGTCCTCATGATGGATTTCAAGTTTTTGCAAAATGTTTGTACCCAAAATTAGTAATGAATTTTGTACAGAAAAGAATAAATTTGATTATGACGTAGTAAGTTTTGTCAATAAAATAACAAATTTTATATAATAGTAACGTTGCGCCATGGTCAGGTTCATATAAACGTGGAAGCTGCTGGAAGAACTTGAACTCTAGACCGTAAAGAAAATGCTCAACTAACTCGTCATAATTAGTGAAAGAACAAGTTCATTAGTATAATTCTTGTCCCATAAGAGAAAAAAGAAACAACCAATCTGATCTTTTGCTTCGTCGAAAGTTTCTGATGCGAAAAAATTTTTTGGTAAGAGAGAGAGAGCACTAGGAAGGGTTTTTAACACTGTCGTCCATGCCTCAACCGAGATTCTTATCAACATAGGAGATGGAAAGATCGTGATATATAGGTAAGGAGAATCAATATTTGGGCCTGAAAAAAAAAAAAAAAAAAAAAAAACACTTCGAGAGCAATACTTATTCTGATCCCCTTAACTCTCATCAGATAGCAGATGTGACTACACAAGGAGAAAAAGAGAAAAAATCATTGGTTCGATGAAGAGATGTAAAATCCCTCTAATGTCAGTTGGACATGGCAGAAGAATATTAAAAGAGAATCTCTTCTCCAATAAATAATCATTTTTATGTCATACATCTAACATTTTTGCAGCAGTTGTAGCTTGGAGGATGAAGGAAGACGCAGAAAGACAGAGACATCACAAGAACGATTCTAAAGCAAAGATAAAACATCATGTGTCAATCATTGCAGAGATTCTCTACCCTTAATAGTAGTACTTCTTTTCTATATTTGGTCACTCCATATTACTTCCTTGGTGGGGTTGTACTTTTAATAAAGATATTATTCTTGTTTCCCCACCAACGAAATTCTCCCATCAAATTAGCAAAAAATTAATTTTTTCTTCTTCTTTTTTTTGTTGTGAGCTGTGCATTATTCCCTACAAGATTTTTCTTTTTCTGTAGTACCATGACTTGTTTTGCTATTAATTACAAAAAGTTTTACTATTATAGCTTTTTCTACACTGTTGATTGCACATATATGTTCCTCAAAAGAGGAACAAGATTTTAACCATTGAACAAGAATAAATTTGAGGCGAATATTAAATTATTGCATTTGTACCATGAAGGATTAGTAATGCATAAATTGCAAATTGTCATTTCAGTGGGCAATGAGCATTTCAGAGAGAGTATCAGCTTCTGAAGATGAAATGCTTGGTACTATCAGTGGAAGAAATAGGCAGTGGACCGTATCATCTTCATGGGGAGCATAAAAAGCTTGCACTACAGGTCTGGCTGACTAGCATAAAGAAGATACTACCCCTTAGTTGTTTTATCAGCGCAGATGACAATGCATGTAGTTGTCCATTCAGAAGAATTCAAATTTCTTGGACGAATATAGAATTGAATTTAAATTTCTTGGACGAATGTAGAATGTACAATCTGTAGTACAATCTGTAGTACAATCTGTAATTAACAATGTAGTAATGTTAAAAGCAATAGTTTACCGTCTATGAACTTTTTCAGTGGTTGGAGCCCACAGATAACTCAAAATCAACTATGTATCAGCAATCTAGCGTAACTCTGAGAAACAGATATGTGCTCCATTTTTGTGACGTGTTATGCTGTAACTCAATGAAGCAGAATATACCATTATAGTGTTCCCAACTGTCAGATTATTATCTGTTTCTCTCATCTAGGGTGGGGAAATTGTTGAACTTGGGACCGGACTGGCTGGTCCAATTGATCTCAAAGGTTAACATTACGTGTTCGTTGGTCGATGATTACTTGTTGATACTCGGTTGATAACGAAAGAAAACTTTTAAAATGTTCTTTCTTTAAGACTTTAAAGAGCATTATTTAAGTTCAGTAGCACTGACTAATTAACGGACAAATATCAGAAAACAGTAACATGGACTGATTTTACTTTGCACCCCAAATGTTTTCATTGTTTCTCACTTTACTCATTAAATTTTATTTTGCATATAGGTACCATTTTTCACCTTTTAGCGTGTCAAGCTTGTAATCATTATATACCAAATGGGCCTAATTGGACGCAATACAGTCGTACAACAATATTCCTTTTCAAAAGTAAACAGTTACATTAGTCCTTAAAAGTTTCCAAAGAAAATGGTTCAAAAAAAAAAAAAAATGCATGCACCGCTATGGTTTTGTCTGCTTTCATTACAGCTTAGAATGAGTTGGATTCATCATTTTCATTTCGTTGTCGACAGTTTAGATCTAATGCCTCGGGCCTCAACCTAACCAGCTAGGCTCATACATCAGAATTCTAGTACCATAATCTTGTGCTTTTTGAAGTAGGATCCTACAGAAAAGATTATATACATTCTAGATGCTATTGATGTATCCTCGTATTTACTTTAAATCAAGAAATTGGAGATCATTTCTCAATATTTTAAGGTCCATGTGAGTGGGCTGTCTCTTCTCGAATACGTACAATTGGTGATTTGAGGGCCAAATTAATTAGAATATATCCAAGATAATGTTTATCTGAATGCATTCCGGCGCCCAAGACTACATCATTTCCATTCCACTTGCCGCCATTTTGCACAAATTCTGTCTGCTATTGCGTACGCATTGTTTTTGTTATTTCGTTTTAGTTTATAGAAGAAAAACTTTCTCTGTCAAAAAGAGGATAAGAAGCTGCCGAAATATCATAGACTTTCTTCTTTCTTCTTTTTTTTTTTTTTTTCTTTGGTTAGGAGATTTAACGTTAAAATGGTGATCTTATATTATCAATATCTTAAAATGGCTACCATTGCATTTCGCTCTATAAATACGCTAATGGAAGCAACTATGAAATGGAGGTGAGTAATGCAATTAGCGATCGTGAATGCCTAAATTCGCACTCAGAAACTAATTTACTGGATTTCATGAAGCATGAATTACTATATCTGATTGTTGGATTAACACTTTAATATCCTATGTCACACTTGGATGATGAAATGAGGGTGCAACTTTAGTCTCCCCTGTAACTTCACTCGATTGTCAGATGTTTCATTATTGGTTCTAATGACTAATTTCATCTTTCGTCTCCATATATGTATCTTCAGTTTACTCAATATGTTGTCAAATCATGTAATTGCCCTGAAATGAACTTCTAGAAAAATTCTATTGTAATTAATCACTGATGAATGAATATCCAACTTTTTTAATAAAATATATAACACGATGTAGAAAACTTGATCATCATATCTCGAAGGATATCTTAATTTAATTAATCTGGATTCTTGAAGTCTTGGATCGAAGAAAAGAAATATTGGATTTGGACACAAGAAAGTCTCATTGTTTGTGTTCACTTTTCTATCCTTTCCATCCAGTCGGCTACACAGTTCCTTTCGTTTCAGTGATCCTGATCAGGACTTTCTTACCTTCGCAATTAGAAATGGATTCTTGGGTCCATAAGCAGCCAAAATTTGAAAAAAATACCTCTGAAAGGGTGAATGGAAAACGCTATATATACTTTTACTTCCTTTTTGTACTTAATTTAACTATAGCCAAAATAATAATAATAATCTGAATAGAATATGTAAAGTAATCTGGCACTTGGTTTAACTATAACCAACCAAAAAAAAAAAAAAAACAATAATCTGAATAGAATATGTCAACTAATCGGTACCCTCCATATCCCAACTTTTCTTTCGTTTCTAAAGAATAAAAAAACTTATCCATTGCCAATTCTCTATAATTATGTAATCAATCAATTTCTTTCTATTTCAACAAGGAACTAAAGAGGATCAAATCTTTATGTCAAGACATGCATGTTCTCATCAGGAAAGTAAATCACTGACCATCATCCCACTTATGAGAACCAATCTGTCGTAAGAATTCTCTGTCATGTCAAGTGAACTATTTTTTCAAAGGAAAAGATGATTGTAGAACTACTAACATAACATTAGGCTTCCAATTTACCTGCTAGCAAAACTAGATGCGATAATGTCATACAAAGTGCGTGGAATTTTATTGTCAGGAATGCCAATATTTGATCTCCGTTTTCCTCTGTTCTTTTCTAGCTTTCCCGCATCTGTCTCTTTCTCAAAAGTTAAGCCGGATTACAGCTATATAAACCCCTCCTTGGTCATCTCTTATTGCATCCAGCCCATTCACACCGTTTGGTCCCAACCAACTCCCCTTCCCCATCTCCTTCTTCTGCCCTTTTGAGTCCTAAAACAGAAAACCAGCCACTTGTCCCATTTAATATCACTTTTGTACATTTTAGGAGCCAATATATGGAACGCAACCACCAGCAACGACAGCTTGCTAATATGAGACAGTCCCTCTTTGATCAGGTTCTTTCTTTGAAGATCAAATGATAGCATGCATTTAAAAGCATTGAACATATCAAATCTGAAGTCTCTGTTAGTGTTATTTTGCTCTATTTATCAAGTCCTGCTGTTTTATTTGGCCATCCTTTTGTATCGTGGAACTGTTGCAGGGGTATCTTGACGAACAGTTCATCCAGCTGGAAGAGCTGCAGGATGATGCTAATCCTAATTTTGTAGAAGAAGTTGTGACATTGTTTTATAGGGATTCAGCTCGCATAATCCAAAATATAGAGCAAGCATTGTGAGTCAATTCGATAGCTTTTTATACATAAAAGTAGCAAACTGTTGCAATATAAATTGTTGTCATGTTGATTGAGGCAAAAAAGAAATGGAGATGAATCTGGAGGCACGCAATACTAACTACTAAAGCTTTTTTCGTCTTCTAAATATAGGGAGAAGAACCCTCTTGACTTTGCTAAGCTGGATAACTACATGCACCACTTCAAAGGAAGCAGTTCAAGGTACAACAGTGACCCAAATATTTAGGAGAAAAGATGAATATGCATATACTAATCCGTTTGTCGAGAGTCTCTATGTTTTTCTATTTTGGCTAAAAATAATCTTTCCTTGTCCTAAAACAATGTTTAATTTTTCTTATAACAAAACTATGAAAACATAATTCTTTGTAATATTTTATGCACAAAAAACGTAACATAGCGATTCAGTGCTGATTTGGGACGCAACAAGATTTTTTCTGTGTCTTCAAAATGACATCTCTTCCGGTCACATGCAGCATTGGAGCCAAGAAGGTTCAAAATGAAAGTACACAATTCAGGAATTACTGCAAAGTAGGAAATGCAGAAGGGTAATTTGGCATCTCCTCGACTTCTATGTTTAATATTCTTCCTGTAAATACATTTACATAATTCTATTACCTTTTCCTTAAAAAAAAAAATGTGCATGAAAATAAGCAGATGCAGGAGAGCTTTCCAACAACTAAAGAAAGAATATGCTGCGCTGAAAAAGAAGCTGGAACTTTATTTTCAGGTCCTAAACTTACTTTACTATTTAGACGTGTTGAACGATGCCACAATGTCACTCCAAATAGTACAAGCCAGTGTGTTGAACTTTCTTTTTTTCCCTTAGGATGCAAGACAAGCAGGACCATTTGAGACGGCATGTCGCCCCAAGTAAGTGAAGAATCTCAACTGAAGTGGACGGACACAAGATAGCGGGCTGGCTGTGATTAGAAGTACCAGCGCAACATGTTTAAGGTTTTGAGCTCTGCATGCACGTATCAGTTAATGCCCAAACGTCATGCGGCCCTTTTACATTCCCAGCTGCAATAAAAGGAAGAGACTAACACATCTTTCTGGGACAATAAAGTGCTTTTGATCTAAGCTTTGTGATCAATTTTATTAGCATATAATGTAATTGAAGTTTTTGTTTTGTGTCGGTTCTCATACTTTTGATAGCTCGCAACACACATCTTGCACTACCAATCCCCCAAAAAAGAAAAAAAAATCAATCAAGTGAAAACAAAAACGATGCAACAAAAATAGTTCAACTTTTATTATTTTTTTTTCTGGCGGAAAATATTTTCAATTTTATTTTCTGTTTCTTTTTTTTTTTTAGAAAAGTAATTAAATATTTATTATTTTATTTAAGTGATGGGGGGAAATTGGGAAGGGCTTATCTATCCGAACATAGCAGCCCAGTACAAGTAAATGCTCAGCCAGCGATGACTGGGCTCTCAGTTTGGGAACCCAAAGCTTTCCTCACAGACCTACTCTCTTGCGTTAATGGACTGGGCTAGAAGAGGCATTTTGAGATTGAAGGTTGCCCACTAAGAGACCATGAAAGAAAGATTGGGCTTTACGACTATTTGCTTGAAGCCTTAGACTGCAAGATTTGTAAAATTTTAAAGAAACTTTTGCTTTCGATGAGTCTGACATCATAGGAAACCTGGAACAAGTAAAATGACCAGTGATCTATCGTGCCCATATGAAGAAAGCAGATGTTTAATTTATCATACAATGAAATATGAAAATTAAAGACTGTATTTTAGCCACGATTTATTACGTAAATGATTCCTCATTATTATACTTTCAGACATCATTATTATCCCTAATGTCACCATGGCCACCAATGTTGTTGTCTAGGCTAAATTACTGCTGCAACATTATACTACCCTTCTTCTGCGAATAATTTAAATGGAGTATGAAATGGGGAAGTAAGATGTTTGAATGACCGAAACACCACCAATGTTGTTGCAATTCTTGAATCATTGCATAAAATTTACAACTAAAAACTCGACATTCACTAGTACTAAGAGATTTTTCCTTGTTATGGAAAAGTTAAGTTACATATTGGATTGTTAGATTTTCTAAAATACCAGAGGAGATTTAGGAAAAAAAAAATTTTTTTTTATGGCTCCGTTTGGATACCATAAACAATTTATACATACATAATTTTTTTTTTTTGAAAAAATATGTACATAAACATAAAAAGGTGATTGAAGATTAATTTTGTAAAAAATAACTTTTCAATTCAAATATTACGTTTTTCAATAAATTTTCGCGATTTTTAATAAGGAAAATTGTGCTCCCGTTGCATCATTGCAATGGGTTTTAGTTCTAATTTGTTCCATTATGATACAACATATGATATATGTGATTATTAATCTATTCCATACTCCTTGTAATACTTCAATTTTAGAAAATCAAATGTAAATTTTCTTTGTTTTCATTCTCTAATCTTCTCACTTATGACCACTGCTAGTTTCAAGTTTCTTAAGAAATATATGATAATTGGGTATGGAAATATTAGGCAATGACAAATTGGCAATTAGCATAACAAGAAACTGTCTGACGGATATTTCAAATAGTTCCTATTCAAGGTCACTTTAGGATCCGAAATTAAATTCCTCCACCAAAATGAAGATTCCTGATACAAGTTTGAGTCAACATTAAAAACAACAAAAATCACATGTCAGCAGCAAAAAACGAAAGAAATCGTGCTCGCGTGCTTAACTATTTTAGTACGATTTCTCCCAAAAATATAGCAACACGCATCACTAGTTCTTTTTTTATATATAACTTCAGTAAAACCCTGTCGTTTTGGCTTCACCACCTTGCTCCGACGATCTTCTCCGATCACACACGCACTTACACACAGTTGTTCTTTTCTTTATTTTTTTCGTATACTTCTGATTTAATTTTCTGGTCTGTCCTACTCGATTTCTCTTTCTCCTACGTTTTCTTTTTCTTTTTTTCCCTGACATGAATAAATTTTGATTATATTCCCGAAATAAACATCTCCTGATTGGTAAATTATTTTTTTTCTAGGGTTTCTTTATTTTAGCTCAATCTGGAATCAGGCAATTGAATTTACCTTTGCAAAAATAATTTTCTCGAAATCCAATCACAAGTAGAGATAAATTTTGCCGCAGTTTTGTTTTCTTCTGTTTCTTATTCTAGGGTTTTCACTTTCATAAACAAAAAAACAAAGAACACTAATATGTGGGCGTGAAATGCAGTGTATATAATTAAAATTGGGTGATTAATTAGTTTTTAAGTAATTGGTGTAATTTGGGGTTTCAGTTTAGTTGTAAAAGCAGAGAGCTAGCAGAAGGAGAAGAGTAGTTAAAATGGCGTCGTACAGGCCATTCCCTCCGCCACCTCAGTCAACTTTTGCTCCTCGGCCGCTGCCGTCGGGGCCCACAAATCAGAATCCTTTGCAACCTCCGGCCTTACCACCTCAGCAGCAACAGCAGCAACAACAAGCTCAAGGGAATCAATATTCTCAGAGTTGGGGATATTCCCAAATGCCTCCCAATTCGAATTATCAGCAGCAATATAATCCTCCTCTGCCCCCGCGGAATCAAATTCCTCCCCAGCCAGCTCAGCAGCAGCAGCAGCAGCAGCAGTATCAGTATCCTCCTCCCCCTCCGCCACCGGATAATTCGTTTCCACCTCCTCCTCCTCCTCCCTCGTTATCCACTCAGCCTGGCCCTGCCCCACCTGCGCCAATTTATTATCCAGCTGGTCAGTATTCTCAATATAGTCAGCAACAGGCTTTGCAATCATTGCAGCCACCGCCGCCTCCACCGCCCCCTTCCTCTCCACCCCCTAGTTCTGTAGCTCCACCTCCTCCGCCACCACTATCGCCTCCGCCAGCGTCTTCGTCTCTCCCTCCTGGTCAGAGTAAGGAAAATAGGAATATAGAGGAAAGAAGAACAGCCAGGGATGGCAGAGATTCTGGTTGGCGTGATTCGGGGAATGCTAAACAGCATAAGGCTCCTGTTCCTCCAGTTCCTGTGAAAAGGTCGAATGGCCCTGCAGGGAGGGTTGAGACAGAGGAGGAGAGGAGGTTGAGAAAGAAGAGAGACTACGAGAAGCAACGGCAAGAAGAAAAACATAGGCAGCATATAAAAGAATCACAGAATAGAGTGCTGCAGAAGACCCAGATGATATCTTCTGGAACAAAAGTTCATGGGTCAATTACTGGTTCACATATGGGTGACAGGAGGACGGCTCCTCTGTTGAGTGGTGAGAGGATTGAAAATCGGTTGAAGAAGCCGACCACATTTCTTTGCAAGTTAAAGTAAGTATGCTGAAACACCAATTTGGATTTTGTTATTGCTTAAAGTATTTCTTTTACCTTCTAAGGAAACAAGTATGCTGAAACACCAATTTGGATTTTGTTATTGCTTAAAGTATTTCTTTTGCCTTCTAAGGAAACATGTTCAAGTAAATTTGATTGCAGAAACACTTGTCGTGCTGAAGTTTTGCATTGTTCGTCATTATGTTGTTAAAGCTAAAGATACGAGGCTGTTTTGGCATACCATTATAATGGTATTTTGTAAGAGTATTTTGTTTTTTCATGAATAGCGCACATTAGGTTTTGCTAATAAAGCATTTAGCTTTAAACATTGTATGCATACCTGAAACACTGTGTGTGTACATTTGTGAATTTTGACTGATTGAGAACAGATTACTACCTAATAAGCTGTCAAATTCCATCTGATTATTTTGAGTTGGGGTTCTCATAATGTTTGAGCCGAATGATATTAATACCAAATGCATACCACGCTATTCGAGCTGGTAATTTCTATTGAGATTTTTCTTGAGAAACACATTTTACTAAAGTGAAATGCCTGTTTTGTTGGATTTGTAATTCCAATATATTGCCGTCGACCTAATCCATGGGGGTGACTTAGCTGTCAAGAGCTGAGCTATAAATTTAAAACTTCGAGATTGATTCCTCCCTGCTTCCACTCTTTGGCCAAGATCACCACTTAAAGAGAGTTATCTGTTTGGATAAAGAAATTTTTATACATGTCTAGTTGTACAAAACACCATCTGATGTATCAAAGAGCAATTCGTAACTCAGAAAGAACATTTCAGTTCCTGAAGAAAAAAAATATTGCCCTGCATCTTTGGTAGGAAGAGCATCTCATAGTGCTTTCTGTTTGTGATAATGCTACGCAACGCTTCCTGTTTTAATTGATGTTCTACTTCCGTCATCTTTGCTTATTAGTATGATTTATTTGCCAAAAAAAGGTGTTCCTTTTGCTTTTCATTTTTTTACTTTGTGAGCAAAGTAGTAGGCTGTGTTAATATCTATTTATTTTGCTTTGGTAATTTTTGCAGATTCCGAAATGAACTACCTGATCAGACAGCACAACCGAAACTTATGTCTTTAAGGAGGGACAAAGAAAGGTAAGAAACCTTATGTCGTCCTTTTTTTGCTGCCAATCACTTTTCGTTTCATTTATTCAATTATATGATAGTGGCTATATTAACATAGTCAATAACCAATATTCAAGCAAATTAAATGCTTGTCAATGAAATAAAATCTCATTCCACAATAATGTGAGCTGAAGGCAACTAGTTCTTTTTCGAAAAAATTAAATGATCTTAAAGTGAGAGAATTAAGTTTTGGCATACTACCTTATGATTTTATTGAAGAGATTGTTTTGCTAGGGGGTGAATATGAGCCTATGCAACATAATTTCATGATAGGTGACTTTTGAAGGGAAATGTAGGATTGTCAAAGTTGAATTTGATAGCTTTGTCCAGTAAACTAAGGAGAGTGAGAGCAACATTCTGACAAAACTCAATTTGATCACTTACTCTTTACCTTGTAGAGTGAGATTGAACCTTTTTCAGGAATACGTGCAAGTCCTTTATTTAATTGGTGGAACACTTTCACAGCTTTGCTCAGTTAATTCACAACACGGAACATGTTTCTACATTGCACATCAAACAGTGTGAAGTTGTTTAAAAAGATTTTAATAACTCCTACTTGAAGAAAAGTGGAAATGTCTCCCTCCCTTCCCTTTATCTATTCTGTTTATGTTATGACAATGATTTTTTTTAATATGCTTTGAATTCCTGCATGGGCATGTGTCATGCTCTATTTGCTTGCAATTAAAAGACACTATGTTGCCAGGCACTTTTATTCAAATTTCCTACATCTTCAATGCTGGAACTTCCTATATTGACCTTACAACAATTACAACATCTAAGCCTTTATTCCACTATGTGGGTCGGCTATATGGATTATATTGACCTTAGGTGGAACTTCTGATATTGACCATAATTGGGAAATTTGATTGTTATAAGCACTTGTGTCTTTTACAACCTTTTTGTAACGGGTCTACCTTTAGCACCAGAGGAGTTAGTTTTGTGTGCTATGTGTCAAGTACTTTTCAAATGATATGATGACAAGAGTCTCATGCATTATAACTTTTAACCATGATCGTTCCTATGAATACACCTTTACTGTGTGTGCACCAGCCCAGTTCACTTGATATGATCAAATGTGCTGTTGTTTCACTTCTGTGATTTTTATTGGGATATTGCAGAAAAACTTGTGCAGTGATAATAAGAAAATATCTGTCACTTCATTATTCTTCATATTTGCCTTTCATTCAATGTTGATATTCTAAGTTTTAGTTGCCTTTATATTCTTTCGGTTCCTGTACAAGTCTGATATCCAAGTTTGCAGGTTTACAAAATATGCCATCACTTCTCTGGAGAAAATGCACAAACCTCAACTATATGTTGAACCAGATCTAGGAATACCACTGGATTTGCTTGATCTCAGTGTGTATAAGTATGTTCTTGACAATCCCTTTTTCTCGTAATCAATTACAAATCTTACAGCATCAAAATGGTGATTTTTCACAATTTATTTTTGATTAGTCCTCCCAAAGGCAGAAGTTTACACCTAGATCAAGAGGATGAGGAACTATTACGTGATGATGATCCTGTAACCCCAATTAAGAAAGATGGCATAAAAAGGAAAGAAAGGCCCACCGATAAAGGTGTTTCTTGGCTGGTCAAGACCCAATATATTTCTCCTCTTAGCATGGAGTCGTCTAAGCAGGTACCATTTGATATGATTTGGTCTAAGTATGTTTTTTGCAATGTTTATGGCAGCAATGCAAATTACAACTTGGATTCTCTCTGTAGTCTCTTACTGAAAAGCAGGCAAAAGAATTGCGAGAAGGCCGCAATCTTTTGGAGAATCTTAACAGCAGGTTAGTTGTGAGCTTATATACTATTATTTTCCATGTGAAGCGGTGCATATAGAAACGTTCTCATTGTTGGGCCTTTAACTGTGATTATTTGTAATTTTTAGGGAGAGGCAAATCCAGGAAATTCAGGCTTCATTTGAGGCAAGCAAGGCCAGGCCTGTTCATGCAACTAATTCTAGACTACAAGCTGTTGATATTCTCCCGCTTTTTCCTAATTTTGACCGGTAAGTCTTATTTATCTTCATTGGGTAGTATGCATTGTCTATTAGCACTTACATATGAGCAGATATGTATAAGGAAAGGGGAAATGTTCATATCTACCCTTGCTTTTCATCTGAGATTCTTTCTGAAAGATGCTATTTTATGGTTCATTTATTTTTTACTTTTATGAATAACTATACAACCTTTTGAAATCCATGGTTATTAAAAGCTGTTTCTAGTTAATGTATACTTTAGTTTTACTCGTAAAACTTAATTGAGAAGAAGGTCATTTAGGCCTTGTTTGGGAGTTTAAGAAACAAAAAGGCGAGAAAACTCAAGTTATCTGAGAATAATCGCAAAGAGAAAACTTATTGGCTATCTTATTTTGTTTTAGACTTCCGAAAACAAATATTTGCTTCTATTGTTTTGGTGTTTGAAGAGAAATAGAAGGAAATGACGTTTTAGTAAGTTCACTTTATAAAAATGTCTGGCAGAAATTGTAGAGGTATACTGCACAGGATATGGAAACTGATTCAACATATATTGTTAGTAAATTTCATCTAGATACGTAAAAGAAACAATAAACAACAATTAAAATGCAGAAAAAACTTCGCTGAAAGTGCTCGGTGAAAGGAAAACTGGAAGAAAAGCGTTTGGCAACAGCAAAATGATGCAAGTGATGCTTTTCCTTTTGGAATGTCAACTATATTGATTATTGATTGTAAAACATGGTTAGCTTTTTTTTTTTTTTTTTTTCGTGCATCTCTTAAAGGACAAATTGGGAAAAATGAAATTATGGAGCTAAGGTTGGTTTTCTCTCTCTCCTTGTCATACATAGAAGCATGGGCAAATTAACATGATGCAAATGTTATTGTTCATTCGTGGACTCACTGTTCTGTATTAGTGGTAATTGGAAACTCTGTAAAATTTATATCGACAAAACACTAGATTAGCTGAAGTATGGCTCTCTCTCTCTCTCTCTCTCTCTCTCTCTCTCTCTCTCTGTATGTGGTTTTCTAAGGGGGTTATGATAGCTTTCTTGTTCCAAACCATGCATAACACCTCTCTCTCTCTCACACACATACACACACTCACACTCATTGAACAATGAGAAATTTGACAATTGCATGACTTTGAGTACAGCGGGAAACCTTCAGAAAATATATGTTCTTGAGAATGGAAATGATAATCCAAAATGAAGACACTGGAATCTGTCAGTCTAATTTGTTTGAGTGTTGAGGAATTTAGAGGTCTTCAGGTTCCAAACAAGCTAGATTTAAGTCTGGCTTTCTCCAGAACTCGAGTTGTATACGTTTATAACATGATAGCATGAAGTAGCACATCTGTTTATTGGCATCATGTTGGAGTTAAATATAGTTTTCATTCATATGCAGACATGAGTTTTTTATCATATTACCTGTTCAAAAAGTCTCAATTATTTGATCCCCCCATTACAAAAAAGAGAGTAGGGAAGAAGAGAGGGGGGGGGGGGGGGGGGAGATTGAGAAAAGAAAGCTTTGTTCCATTTGGTATTGATGACTGAGTGGAGGATCATTCTGCTAAGAAGGTCTTAGCTTGTTATAGCTCACTGATTGTTTCTCCAAATGAATGAGTTTTGGTTTAAGCAAGAGATGATATAGTAGGGCTGCTTCCGCAGGTATGATGACCAATTTGTGGTTGCAAACTTTGATAGCGCTCCTACTGCTGACTCAGAAATCTATAGCAAGTTAGATAAACATATCCGCGATTCACATGAATCTCAGGTAAAATGTTATTTCATGTTCATACATATATATGGCAAGTATATTGTAAAATGTAAAATGCAATCCTTGATCCCTTGAAAACCAAGGATTGTGCTTGTTTTGAGTCGAGCAAGAGAGAGCTTGTCTGGGTTTGCTTTTGAATTCTTCCCTTTATTTTCATGTTTGCAGGCAATTATGAAAAGTTTTATGGCTTCCAGCTCTGATATGGCTAAACCTGATAAATTTTTGGCCTACATGGTCCCTTCTCCTAATGAGGTAGCTGAATTATGTTGAGCAAGAAGGATAATATCATTTTAGCATGACTGATTTGCTCTATCTTTGTATGATCATCAATTTATATGGGTTTATGGTTGCAGCTATCGAAGGATATCTATGATGAAAGCGAAGATGTTTCGTACTCCTGGATTCGCGAGTATCATTGGGATGTGAGTGTACTTCGTTAGGTTTTACTTTTTCTTATTTTACTGCAATTGCTGATTGAGGCTTGTGCTTCTATATGGACAGGTTCGTGGTGATGATGCAGACGATCCCACAACATATCTTGTGACCTTTGGAGAATCAGAGGCGCACTACATTGTAGGTTTTCTGAGCTGTTTAGTGCATATTACTTTATTTACTTGTACTCGTAGCTTGGGATTTATTGTCAAGGGATGGAAGTTCTCTTTATGAGTGCTTGTTCTTACACAAAAAGATCACGTTGTGATGTAGCCTTTACCAACGAAGCTAATTTTGAGAAAAAAGAAAGCCAGAGAAGGAAAATCAAGCGAAGAAGTTGAACATTTTCCTGTACCTTCAAGATTGACTGCAAGGAAGAGGTCAACTGTAGCCGCAATAGAGTTAAAGGAAGTTGGGGTATGCCACTTAACCATTATGTTTCTTCTTTTGCAAAATATCAAAAAACAGCTGGCCCATCTTTGGGTTTTCTCATGCTTGCAGGGTTACTCAGCTTCAAAAGGGAGTAATTTTAATCCAAAGAGAACAAGATTAGACATGGAAGATGCCCTTGGTCAATCACACAAGAGTATGGATGATATGGAGCCAGATCAATCTAGTGGAGCCGAATACGATATGTCTGATTGATTTTGTTCAGAAAGAATTATCCAACTTAATGCGATATAGAGAGTCAAATAGTGTAACATTCAATTAGTGATAAAAGAAATTTAATTGGATATAGCATTTTACCTTGCTCCTTGTGAGAATTTTGATCCTTCGAAATTTTTCCTATCCTCTAAATTTTTGGATTTTTGTTTTCTCCACCCCCACCCCCATCCTCCTCCCCCTCTCTCTTCTCTTCTCTTTTCTTGTTCTCCTCTCTTCCTATAAATATCTGGATTTTTGCACTCCCCCCCCCCCCCCTCCCACCCTCTCTTCTTTTTCTCTCCTCCTCCATCCTTTTCTTCTTCTCCTCTCTACCGCTGCTGACTACTTTTTAGTACTTTCATTTTGGTTGCTGTTTATCTGTAGTATCTATACTGCTTTTGTGATGATTGTCATGGTTGTTGTTGGCCTTAATTTTTATTAAGACTATAGTTACCTGTTTCTTGGTTCATAGTACTTGTGATTATTCAAAAAAAAAAAAAAATCAATCCATCCTTTCGTGAAAATAACTGGACTTGGAAAAACTTTTATTACTGTCCACCTCATCACTGGACGGTGTATTACAAAACAATCGTTGAATTCCTACAACTATGCTAGCAAATGCGGGAACTGGAGGGAACGGAAAAGTTGGTCAATTTAAGCAGGTTATTGTGTGAATATTGATGATTTTATATATTGCACGGAAATCAATTTTAAAATGATGTTTCAATAGGTGACTTTAAAAGTCACCCTACATTTCTATGCGTTTAGGACTTACTTTAATAAGTTACTTTATATTCGTTATGACAGTTATTTTTTCATTTTCACTTTATAGAATGATTTTAAAATATGAATTTCTTAACGTCTCCATGGCCATTCTTTCAAATGACAACTTTAAACTTTAAACTCACTCCTTGAAATAGCATCTGTAAAGTGGATATTTAAAAAAAAGTGACTTTAATGAAATGATATTAAAGTCAAAATGAATTTAACCTCATTGCCCAATAAAAAGCACAAAAGCATTTTAATAAATTAATTTAGCGTATCTATTTCAAAAAGTGACATTAAAATTATTCCTGAAAGAGAACTCTACGGTTTCGGTTATTTCTAAAAACACAACTAAACTTATCAGTATTTATTTAATAAAAAATTAATAATATTATATTTATTTTAATTAAAAAATTAATTTTTTTTTTTCTGTTAAGATTCAACATACTAGCTTACTCCTAACCTACTTTAGGGAATGGTCCAACTGGACCTGAAGGGCCAATAAGAACTAAACCTACCATTGAACTAAAGGAACACTATGATACTCTTTTAAATTTTAATACCGACAAGCTACTGCAGGTGGGGCTAGAACCCCCAACCTGCAGCAGGCATAGCTCCCCCACTGAGCCTTCGGCTCAGTGGCTAAAAAATCAATGTTAACCTACGAAAAGAAACACGTTCCGATCCTGCGAGTTGTCACGCTCATGTCACTTCAAGGCGTTGATTATCATTAAAAGCAATTCTTCAAAAGCCAGAGAACGTATCCTATAGACAAGACAAGCCTGCAGAAGTCAACATACCACTGAGAGTCGCCGATGAAACCAAATCTGGCCAACTTTCACGCAGCGAAAGTAACCAAATAAGATCAATATTTTTTCTTTTTAATTATTTCCTTTTGGGGTAACTGCAATTAGTTTACACGGTCGTGATTACCAAGTCTGGACTCCTCTGTACAAAAAGCGATCAGCACAAATCTTTCCAATAAGCTATATACATTAACATCCGAATCAAACAAATCAATGCTCTAAAATTCCAGACTCAAGTTTTAAGGTGAGATATCATCTGCATAGAACTCTTCGGCAAGAAGACTAGTTACAAATCGGCTTCAGAACTAGGAGACCCCTTTAAATACTTTAATCAGCGTAATACATCTCAGGCTTAAACATGGACACGGTAATTCCTCCAATTATTCAGGACGATCAAGAAACAGCAATGCTGATGCTGGCAGAGAATTCAGGACTATAACTTGTATACCTCTGAACAGCGGGTTAAAGGAAGAGTGCATCATCCCTGCGGTCCTCTATTGTTCTAGTTGACTAAAAGGTACTGCGACCAAGTTAAGAAAGCTGAAAAGGAACACACCATAGAGTCATTAAGAGCCTGGTACCTCTTAAGTGGTTCAGTTACATCAGATTTATTTTACCACTATAAAATAGGAAACCTTACATTCAATCCCATGGTAGCACATGGTGCCAATTGTTTTCCTCAATTTACTAATTTAATCAATCACAATCACAACGCAGCTTTAGAAAATACGCGGGTCTCACAATGTGACCAGAAAGAGGCATAATAATACATGCTTATTAATCGTCACCGTTCCAAACAGGATCTGTTATGTATTATTGAGAGCTTAATCACCTTGCCTCACATTGTGACCAGAAAGAGCCACATAATGGACAGCAATACTACAAAAATGTATCAGCACCTCAAAAAATAGATCTTAAGTTCTGATAAAATGGTCAATTTTCCAGTTGGACAATTTTTACTACAATATTGACATTTCTTAACCTTTTGATAAATATGCCCCAATAGATCTTTATAACAGTTAAACTGATCAAAGATAGCACAAGGGAAATCTATCCTTTATTTTCGGGTAAGTAGGTAGCAACAATAAACCAACCTGCATTTTGAGATGCATAACTCAGTTTTCTCCAGTTCTGCTACCAAGAAAAATTAGTATAGCACCTGAGAACAAAAGATGACCAAACATCGTGATGCTTCCCAGTGGCAATACTTAATGCTATTGAAATAATTTTGATACAATATAGCAAACCTTTATATAGGCCTTGAACTATAATGTTTTTTGTATTTCAAAAATGAACACTCCTTGAAGCAATTGATGCCCTGTTCAAAAAACATCAGATGCCAATAAAAGAGAATAATTAACCTTCTGTGTAGAAGAAGGAAAGAACAGCATCATTTATTTGAGAGCCCAAACCAAGCTTGGCGACATCTAACTGCTTCTTGTCTGACAACCCTCTTTGGATCATCTAAGGCTTTTGATATAGCTTGTAAAACCTAATAAGGATATACAGAACATTACTTAGTATGCATATAAATACATTCGGGCACACATGCAAAAGGATTGCACAAAAAGAAGGGAAATGGCAGAGTACATCAACAAAAGTAACTTTAATAGTCATTAATAATTGTCTTTTGACAATTATAGCAAAATATTTCCAACCAGGAAAATCATGTTATTCAATCCCCAGTTAACACATAAAGCTTGGAAAAGTTGTTTAGACATATGCACAAGTACATAACCAACGGCTACCTTGGTTCGCAATGGATAAATCCTCGCATGAGGCAGTTCAGACATTGCAACAAGGCACTGAATTGCTGTCTCTCGAATTACCTAAAAAATTACAAAAAAAAAATTTCACAGGAGATGTCAAGCACGTCTGATAATAACTACAACAACATTTTATGAACATTTATACTTAAACATGGATACAGGAAAATTTTGTTAACCACACTAGTTATGCACCAAAATATTATTTGGATTTTGTTGGTCATGAAACAAAAGCTAAAGTCATTAAGAAAAATTCCAGTACCATCATGTGAGGATAGGTAGCAAGCCCCACAAGCTGGTTAATTATGACATGTGCATTTTCCACAACAGCTGCTTGTTCTGCACCAAGAGGTTGAAGTTGGTTCATAAAAGGAAAACTGTAATATCATTCACTATGGACATTAAAGACCATCTAAAGTACAGAACAGGAGTCTTACCACTTTTATCCGTCAGAATTCCTGACAGGACTAGTATGACATTGTAGATGACATCTTTATGCATAACTTCCTCAGTCAATGTGGACAAGCTATCCACAAGCAAGGGAATGAGCTGCACACAAGGGCCCAGTGTTGCAGCAGATTTAAGCTCTCAACACAAAACCCCCAATAATATATAAACAAATAAATAAGAAGCAAAATAAATTTGACAGAAAGCTCTGGGAAACTAACCTTTTTAGCGTCGCTTATGATGGCAGACAGGGGGGTCTCTGATACTACATGTGCAAACGACCGGGAAAGCATGGATCTGTTACAAGCAGTTCACCACAATCTTTAGTATTTATACCACAGAGATGCATAAATGAGTTCGAAAATCAATGAAGATAACAGAAATTTGCACACATGCATATGAATGACCCCAATATTTCTCTATTCCATCTATTCTAAAATCAGTCACACAGAAGCTCAAGTCCCAGAGTTATTATGCTTTTACATATTTGAACAGTCGATTTAGTCAAGTTATAATTTACAGCAATACTGACAGGACAGTTTCATCATTCAAAATGTGATGTAATTGGGCAATGAAAGATGTTTAAGACCCAGACTACAAAGCAAGTAAAGAAAAGGTATGATGAATGTCTTCTTCTTGGGGACCAAATGGTGCTCTCGGAAAGTTATAAATACAAAGAAATTACACGCTTATAGTACTTTTCAAGTCTTAACAGATGCTACCAATCCAAAGATTGCAATGCACAGTTGAGGACAAAATGTGGCTATCCTGGTACCTTAGCCATTGGAATGTTCAGAATTAACAACCATGACGGAGAAAATGTAGTGCAAGAAAAAAGAGAAACAGAAAAAAGCAAGCAACTGCTACTGAATTAAGTGGGGCTAACCACAAAATCTTAAGTGTGAACAGGTGAATGGACCTTGAGAAAAATTAACCTAGAGACTTCTAAAAGATGATATTTTAACTAAAAGAAGGTGAGCTCATACTAGGATAGCTATAAGTAGCAAAAGACCAAAAGTTTTAACTAGGTGAACACATGAGAAGTAGTTGGCTCCTTACTTGGGACCTTAAACCACAGCAAATCAAATTATGGAGCACAGTATCAATTACATATGAATTTAGACCCACAAGGAGACGATTTTGTTTAACTACCACGACGAAATTAGAACACGGGAATAATTATAAGAGCAAAATTGGAGGAACATCCTTGTGTACCTAGTAGTTAACGAATCAGATTGCCTCATTGAAGATAATAAAATGGGCATGATAGTATTGTAAAAACGTTGTTTGTAAAGAGGCCGTATCACAGCATGATATTTCCTATTCAAACAATCCTCAGAATCACTCATGAGAATATGAAATGCATCTGCAGCAGATTTCATTAGAGGGATCATTTCTTGCTCTTTGCCTTCAATTGGATCATGCAACTGTGGGACATCGCCATTGTTGGCATTCTGCAGTAAGATAACCAAAAAAGCCATAGTTATGTCCTTTACCCTTTCATGACCTCGCATAATCAGTCCCTTCCCTATCCAAGCCAGTCCAACAATAGCAGGAATCTGAACAGAGGCATGATTTGAACCAATAAGGCTGTTACTAAAATATATTCCACTGCCATTACCAAACACAGAGCATTTTCTGACTGTATTACTTTTGCAGAAATTCCATATGCTACTACTAAGTATCACATCTATAGCCTCTTCCAACTCACATTCCTGTGAAAAATGCCTTTCACTAGTTTTTGAAGGCAATTTGTTAACCAACGAACCCAATGCCTGAGCCGAAGGAATATGACCTTTTGTAAGAGCCATAATGAATAACTGTAAAACCATCTTTACATTTTGGATGCATGTTTGAGGACGGAGTGCAATAACAACTGAGGCATATAGTGAAATGATCCATTCATCTCTGCATGAAAATCTGTCAACTTGATGATTAAGATATAACCCTTCTGATTTGGACAGGGAAGTTTCAGACGGTGAATCCTCCAGAGAGAAAAAGGTGCTTCCTGATAGTACCCTGAAGGCCCTATGGACAATCTTTTCCTGATTTTCCTGTGAACAGCATCGAACTGCTTGTTTCATTGCTGCCATAGCATGCACCAAGAAGTTCCTGAGTACATACATGTTTAGTTGTTACTTTTCAGAAAAGAATTCCCATTATTCAAGTCCGATAAATGTTTTATGTGCATTAATGGTAAAAATGTAGTTCCTAGACTTTTACATGTGATCACTACACGAAAAAGATAATTCTACATTTAAACAATAAGGACGTCAATTAGAATCATCAATCATTAGTAAATATGCCAGTCACTCTTACGTTGTTTTGAACAGTGAGGTTGACAGAATTACAATTTTCTATCTTGTCCCAAATAGTTGCAGCCAAATTCAAAGGGACTTGCTCCGAACCTCCATGGTTTTCGAACCTGGAATGCCAACAAGTGTTTGAGACAAATATTTAAAAATGAAATCATCACAAATAGTGGCAGTATAGAAAATATATGAGTGAGAAGTATTTCATTGAAAACACTCATGAGGTAAGTTTAACAGAAGGTTTGAATATCCTTAGAATCTCTTTCAAAATGATATGTGATCTATAACTACAATTAGCAGCCTAAGCACAGCGAACCACCTACTGTAGTATTTGACTTGGAACTGCTACTGCAATTGAATTCAAAAGTCATGACCACCTTTGTTCAACTAGAAATAAAACGAATCTATATGTAAGCTTTTATTTCTGTGTGCATGGAAATAACTGTTGGTAGCTTAAATCTAAAAGATCAAATTGTCGCAACAGATAAGAAAATTGCCTTTTATTCTCACTTCCAGTATTTCCTCCTATGGGAGATTTAGCCAAGTAAACAAAATAAACTAAAAATTAAAATCATAATCAGCCAGAAAAACGAAGTAAGATGCACTTAATGAACAAACCAAAAGAATAATCTTAAAGTAAGATGCACTTTATGAACAAACCAAAAGAATAGTTAAGGTCAGGCATACATTTGATGTAATAACAGGGGGGAAAAAAGATGCTGACATCGTACTCATATCCAATTAATAAATCAAGAAAACCAGGCAGCTTCAAAGGGCAAAATTTGCCGTGTTTAGTAATAAGTAAATAATGAAAAAATCCCATCCCTATTTGCTTTCAAAAAAGTTCCTAACTCACTACGGAAGATCACAGGCCATCTCAACCACTAGCAATTAATTGTGAGTTTGAGTCCCCAATGTGGTCTTTGTATGCCAGTCATGACACTAAAATTCGCCGACCACCACAACAAAAGATGCACAAACCCGGCTAATTTGATAAGGAAATGGAACTGAACATGAAAAGACAGGTTCACTATCTGAACCACCCATAAAATCATTAATATATAGTCAAGTGAAATATATAGCTCATCTAGAACGCTGTTTAAAATGAACAAAATTTTAAAGACAAGCGGAAACCAAATACTTAAGAGATTGAAGGAGGCAATCTAATGTGGAGAATTCCATACCACGGGAGAACACTAGCACTATAGCAATCCAGAAGCTCGATTATCAATTCCACCGACTCAAAATTCCCATCAACCTGTATGAAGATAAGATGCGTACTTTGTCATTCCCAACTGCCAAGCGTAACTATTATGATTTCAAACGGATGGCAAATATTTAAATATAGACAACAGAACAAAGAATAGCATGATGTACTACAGCATCCATGCTTAAGTGGCAATATTGCCTTAAACACCTTATTTAAAAAAGGATACTAACAAAGGAGCAAACTAGATACATACATAAGCCTGAGTGAAATTGGCAGATATAGCCTTGTCCATCCCTTGGACAACTCTCAGCATATTGCTCTTTCCTGTCATTCCAATTTCACAAACTGCTTGCATTTTGAGAGATAGTGGCATACCAGAGTCATCAGAAGATACCAAAGATACAATCTTTTCTACAACAATCCTCTCAAAGCATGCTGCTTTTTCAGACTCTTGATACTCATCAATAAAAAATCCAATCTCCACTAATGCCTTCAATTCCAAATCCCATGAGAATGTCTTCTCGAAACTAGAAGTGATGGCTGACACCAGCTTCAACAAAATGTTCTCAAATAGTGACACTGACAAAGGAGTGAAGCTCACAGGAAATGTAGCCAAAAGCCTCAAACCCTTTACTGCAATTCAAACATTCACAAGAAAGAGAATCACTACATTGGATTCAGATTAATTACCAGATACTATTTAGTGACAATAGGTCAGTCAAACATTTGCTAATAGTGACAAAAAATTTTATGACAACAATTTATGCAATTGATGGTTATTCAAAAGCAATCATCTACTGGAGGATTTCATGCATTCTACTTGAAATTCCTCTAATTTGGGAAGAATCAACGCCAGCCAGCCATACAGCCCACAATAAAATATTTCTTGGTTAGCAAAGATGTATTACGCACAAACAGAGACTATTAAAAAGTACGGAAATTGTCTTCCTTTTCTTTTGCGTTCGACTTCATCCTTCTTGTTTACCCATCCAGGATAACCTGGAAAACCATGTCTTGAAGAATATGATGAACTAGAGGTGACATCTTTTTTATTTTTTGGATAATAAGGATTTGGATGCTGTAGACAAGGCAAACAAGACATATTCCCCATTTAAAGCTTTTAAATTTGATCCTATTTGTCTACAAACAGAGGTTGATTGAGTTTGCATCAAAAGTTTAACTCTTTTGAAGTGGATTATGAATTTTGTCCAGCTTCTATACTATATTCACCCCACGATAAAAACACCGAGTTCTTGAGCCGTTATGCCCCAGTCTTTTGAGTTTATTATGAAATTTTAACAACCAAGCAAGCTATCACTTTCAGCTGGCATCAACGGCTCTATTCAAAACTGGAGATTTAACAAGTCTAAATGAACTGTATCTTACAATATTAAGGCAAATGATTACTGTCTTCTATTCTTTTTATCACCCTAAAATCTTTTAAGTTTGTCAGCAGCAAGGTGATATCCTTAGGTGCGCACAAGAGAAAAAACCAGTTCATACTGAGTTCATGCTGATATCAGCCTCTTTATTTCATCTTCTACAACATTCTCAGACTACATGTGTGATAAGAATGACAAATCAACATAGCAAACAAAGAAAACAAGCACATAGGAACATTAGCACAAGTTTTTGACACAAATTGATAAACGGACTATTGGCTCTTTTAGCAAGCAGAAGTTACCTCCAGAATAAGCAAAAGCATTTTGAGAATTTCCAAAAGCAACATCTAAGCTAGACAAGAAGATGTTGATTAATGATCTGCAAGATCCATGAATCATGCAGCACCACATCTCGTGAATAAAACCAGGAACAGAGGAAGCATCTTTGAAACCCAAAACCAAACATCTGCATGCATCAAGGAGTTCGACACAAAGGTACAGGGCACCATAATTTAGTCCAGAAGAAAGAATGCCATCTTCAGTTGGATAACTCTCCTCAGAATGATTTCCAACTGAACAGCCCAAAGCCTCGATCAGACGGGGAAAGAATTTTTCAAACATGCTGTTGCAGGAAGCCATGGAAGATTTGGCAGAAACAGATAAAAGGCGACCTACTGAATGAAGTCTTTGTTTTAATGGCAAAGGTATTTTATCAACATCCCGAAATTGAGGTAATGAGAAGATGAAGACATCAATGTCCTCATCCCCAAGGATCAGATTTAAGAGCAAATTGCTATTTTGCTGGATAAGCACCTGCAAAAGTTTGAGGGCTTCCATCATAATATCACTCTCCACAAAAATTATGCCACCATATGATTCTGCTTCCATAGACAAAGCAGACTGTGGTGAGGTATACAGAACGTCTTTCAGTTGAGACCAGAGAGCTTCAGCATGTTTGGCCATTCTATCTGATCCGTACTTCACAGCACAGTAACCAAGATACTTATAAGATTCAACCTGTAAGTAACATTGATCAATTTGATAATTCGATTTAGAAATTATCAGTGTAAATGAAAGTGGAAAGAGAACTATATTACATAAAGCAAACCTTTGCTGATGGCAAAGAAGAAGAGAGTTTATCAAGTAGCAGTGGAATAGCAAATGGCTCGAAAAGTGGTGTTGAAGCAAATGCCAGCTGGAAGACACAAAAAATATGCTGCATCAGTTGAAAAGCATAACTATTACCGGTTAAGATGTCTTTCCCCTGGTTAACAATCTCATCATCCCATGAACATTGTCCGCATTGCAATTGGCACAAACTTTAAGAAAATTCTAAAAAGGTTATTATATTCCACAAATACCATATTGATCTATGAATGGGTGCACTAAAAAAATCCAAAGGTTATTATTGGGTAAACAGCTAAAAGAATTCACTATTCAGAGGGGCACAAAGAATTGGGGAATCCCAACTCTAAAGTAGTTGAAAAGGTTCACATAAAATAAATCTTCAAATGTTGGGCATTTGTTACGATAATTAACTTTAATTCTTGGGAGATGCAGTAGCATTTTTTCTGAATCTTCCACCAAAACAGTAAGATACACAATACAATCTCCAGCTAATGTCTGATAAATGCAAAAGACCATAATTATAAACAGGACTATAAAATTTTAATAATAATGTATACACCAAATGAAGCATGTTCCATGGATGTTTTAATTAACCTAATGACATGTCTCAAACAGCTTATGTACCATTCAGCATTTACTAGATTCCAACAGAAAGTTCTCTCCACTCTTTTGCTTTAACAGAAGGAAAAATCATGGTGAGGATCCATAACATCAATTAATTAGTATTACGTGCCAGTATATTGCGTGACACATCAACTATCCAGACAAAAGCGGGTGCAAGTCACCCATCAAAACAGTTTATTCTCTTATAAGAAATTTCAAGAATACAGCAGCTAAAGCCTAAGTATGCCACGCACCAATAATGCCCTGGAGAGCTCATCCCTGCTGACCCCAACATCTTCACCTTTTGGCTGGACATTTTCAAAAATAATTAGAAGACATATTTAGAGAAAAGGTCAAAGACAAGAATCAATATATACACCCCTCCTATTAGATTACTCTTCGCATTAGCAACGTCAAAAAACAGCAAGCATGTAGTTTAAGAAGAAAGCTGACATCTGTAAACGCTGAGGAAAAAAATTGCTATCAATAAGGCCAACATAAAGCCCTTCGCATCCTCCAGGTCCTTAACTAAGTCAGTATTACAATATCCCAAATATGAGCCCTTTTTATTTATTTTTTATTCATAAAGGAGGGAATTATACACACAACTAAAAACTTGATGAACATTCAGAAGCTACAGAGTGGAAAGTCGTACAAAAGGATTGCAAACTGTTGAAAGTGTCTAATAATTCTTTAGTACAGAACTTGGGTTTAAAAATTGCAATTGTGTTCGCTATAATAAGTTCTAAAGGGACTCACCTCACCTTGATACAACTCAACAAAAGCCTTACACCAAACATCTAAGGTGCACTAATGAGTTTCTATTTAGAAATTAAGGTTCATGCTTTCTGCCAGTGCCTTATTCTAGTTTTCTTAAGCTGTCCAAAGGTTCTTAAAAAAGTGATTCTCGGAAAAAATTTAAGAAGTTTTATGGCGATTCTTTCGAACGAGTTTTGACAAGAAAAAATTGTTCACAAAAGACACAGAAGCAAAGCAATCAAAAACAGCTCAAAACAACTTAGCCAAGGAAAAAGCTAGAATCAGCCAATTTTAAGCGACGAGAACAACCCCAAGTGTTTGATATTCTAATTTCTAAACCTTATATTTATTCATTCAACCTGAAAAAATTGGAAATTAGAATATCAAACACTTTGGGCCATTCTTGTCGCTTAAAATTGGCTGATTCTAGCTTTTTCCTTAGCTAAGTTGTTTTGAGCTGTTTTTTATTGCTTTGCTTATCTGTCTTTAGCTAAAGGACAAACCATTAATAGTCTAGAAATTTAGTCGACTACATATACGATTATATATAGCGGAAAATGCAGGTGCAGCCCAAAGTTTAGTGACCTTACATGTGTAAAATGAATAGGGAAGTAACGGCTCAAAATTTCGAAAATATCTGCAGCATAGCTAGCAAATGGACCAGACGGATCAGAAAACAACTGTGCAGCAACTTCAACAATACGAAACGTGAGCATCAAGCATTGAGGATCCTTTTCATTATCAATGCCTTCACAGATGGCATAGAAAAGTTCGTCACCCTAACAAAGAAAAACAACTTATCAGACATGACATGATAACACTGAAATTCAAATACAAAGACCAGAGCACAGGAGCTAACTTGTTACCATGACATAGCAAACACCATATAAGGAAATAGAGAGAACAGAAGCACAATAATATCACTGAAAGCATAATATAGCAATAACAATGTCCCCAATTGAAGTTTGAGCTACCTATAAACCAAATATATTCAGCTTTTAACAAGTTGGTTATGGACAAACAGCCAAACACGCACCACACAGAGAAAATGAGAAAGTTCACAAAAGAGAATAACAGAGATATCAACCAGATGATGACCTACCAAAAGCAAAAGTAACCTGATCGTACAAGGCTGTGTGCAAACTCTTATCCAAGGATCAAAAGTTTCAAGCCCAAGACATGATAGCCAATGATAGGAATTTTGGTCAAACATCCATTCACAAAGTTTAACTACAAAATTATTACTGTATTTCAAGTGTCACTGAGAAAATCATGTAGAGAATGGCATGTTTTGGGCTTGTAATCACCATAATGCCTCTGAAACAGTCTAGTCTGGCTCTAATCAGATTAATTACCACACATTTTAGGGAGAAATTATCTGTCTCAGAAATTTGATACCCAATTCAATGAAATATATATGAAGAATATATAAATAACAAAACCACCATAAAGAACAACAGTGATGTGAATTAAAATAGGTGGACTCAATACCAATGGCCGAACAGCATTAGGGTGTTGCTCCAGCAGGCATTCCAGAAGTTCAAAGCAGAGCTGCAGGAAATACCAACACAAATCTTTATCTCTGTAACTCCAGATATTTGGTTAACCTTTGTAGAATTAGTCCAGTAAGCTACTCATTTTCCAGCATTACTCAAGTTGTAATGTAACATCATTAGCATTGTGATCACACTTAATTTTACCTTCCGGTCATGCTGTCCCATGGATTGCACTTGCAGATATTCCATATATGATTTTATCACAGCCTTTGCATCATTTTAGTTACCACACCAACATCAGTTTTTCTCCTCATCAGTGCTAAGCAACCAACAAGTGCACCACGCAAAGCTCTCCAATCTTCCTGATATCATTAGAAAATATTTCTGTTCTCAATATCAAAATTCTTACAATTACAGAATTTCAGGAAATTAAAGATATTATAGATCCATAAAGTTAGAGAAAACCAACTAAAAAACAATTCACTTAAATTTAGACCAACTACAAATGTAATGATAATGGAAGCTGCTATAAAACATCTATATCAAAGATTGCAGCAGAAACAACTTCAAAATGCCCTGAGAGTTTAGTCTTTCTTGATCCTCTTAGCTAGTGTTATACAAGCCTGCTCCCTACATAATCGGGAAACACAAAAACAAAAAGAGAGTTTCTCCAGGATAAATATTGCCAAAGTTCAGGTGCACAATGTACAACAGCAGCGAATTAGCCAAAGCATCACTAAAAACTCTCTCTGGAACATTTAAAAAACATCAAAATTAACATTTAGCCATGTGCAAAACACCTGCATCCTCAAATAACTCAAAAAAACTCGAACTTAGATAGGACTAAAATGCAAAACTCGTTATCAAAAGTAGTATCTAAAGCTATAACATAGTGAACATAATAACCATTAAAAAAAAAAAAAATTAGTTCTCCATTTTCTTTAATAACTTCTCGTTGCGATAGGCCCTTACCAGTCTTTCTGTAAAGAATCCTATCAAGGTATGTATTGCATTATCACTTAGCAGCTTCGACTGTAATTGTGTCAATAGTTCCCCCAGTAGAAGCATACCTGGCACGATTAATCAACACATTAAAAAGGCAATGCCTGTTAGAATAATTCATGCAAATATACGAACATTCACTAGAAACTACATGAAAGAACCAAAAAAGTACCTCTCGAGCGAATGATGCTATCTGTAGTAGTTAAATACAGGTCCATTTCTCTAACCTAAAAATAATTGCCAATTAGGAAATCCACAAATACTACATCACAATTAACTTAACCAATCCTCAGTTGCTAAAAATTCAAACTTTTTCGTTTTTTTTTTTTTAAATTTTACTTACTAATGCTTCTAAAGTTAATAAATCATTCTTCAAAAGAACAGTAAGTCCATCCACGCTGGCAGCCTGCAACCAAACCAAGCAAACACACAGCAATTAAAGTTTAAATTGAGCAGATAACATAATCAACAAATTTCGTAATTTCTTTCTGCGAATACAAATTATCATTTTGCTAATCCTTTGTTGGAATTAAAGTAAAAACAAATAAACAAGGAACCAAGAAAAGCTTTTTGCAGTAGTAAAAATAAGAGGACCTGCTGTGAGGGCGAGCTAGATGAGTTGACGTACAACTCTATATGCTTAACGTACTCCGTCGCCGTAGCCATTGTTGCGGTGGTTTGCAGCGGTTTTCTGGGGTTTTACACCGTGGCCGAGGGTTTTAATGAGTTTCTTAGTAGTTTTTGTGGAAGAAGGGTCATGAAACGACGCCGTAATTGTGATTCTTAACTATATACGAAGCTCCCTTTCTTTTATATTTAAATAATACAATATTAAACAATTTTAATTAACCAAAAGATAAATAACAGCCAGTTTAGTTAATTAATTGGATGGATTGAATTACTACATCGTCAATTATATTTTCTCCGACAAAAATAAAAAAATAGTGATGTGGTTAAATATTATCCGCATGATTAACAGCCAATTAATTATATTGGGCATAGATACTCCCCTGAAATAATCCCCCCCACCCCCCAAAAACAAAAACAAAAAAAATACTCACTTACTCAATGTTGTACCTTACACATTTCAAAGCCAATTATTCATTTTTATGTTTTATTGGTCTGAGTTTTTTTTTTTTTTTAATTTTTTTGTTCACTGATAAACCTGCAACAGAGGAATTGATTGTTAAATTTGCTTCAAGAGCCACCCATTTAATCTTCCTCTTTGCCTAACTAAACAACCATAATTCATACTTAATACGATGGACAAAATTTTAGACAATGGCATGTAGAGATATTGTACAAACACACAGTTTCATGATCCTCAAAAAGGAAATAACAAGAAAAGGGTATATAATCACTTTCTTTGGCAATCCGCTCAAAAATTCTACACCATTGCATCAAAACATATGAATGTTTGCACTTTACAGAATTTTCTCATTTCAAGAAACCTCATCTAATCTCTCGAGGAATCCTTTCTGATCATTCTGTTGCACAACAGAGACATCAAAACTAATTCCATCAATGGATGCTGCTTCAAACTTTGCCCACAGTTCATTCTTCAGTGTGTTCTCACCAGGGTGCATTTTGAATGGAATAGTTCTTTCAGTCCCCCTCAGGGTTGGTGTACTTTCAACTATTTTTAAGCTCCTAACAAGTCCTATTGAAAAAAGGAATTGACAATTAGAATTCTTGATTCAGACAATCTTTTAAAATCGAGTAACTGGGAAAGAAATCAACCTTGCTTGTTGCAAGTTTTATTGACCAATGAATTAACATCTTGAAGATCATTTTCCTTCATTGACGACAACAGGCTCGCTCCATGATCAAGGGCGGAACAGGCTTCCAGAAATGGGTAATCGCTTGGTGCATTGATCAACAAGTTGTCATCAGGTGGCTCCATAAAAACACAAGTTTTAGGAGGTGAGATCATCCTATGTGGTGATTCTTCAACCACCATTCTTCTGTTGCCATAGATGTTACCGAGTTTTATTCCTAGGAGTTCTGTATCCTTCATAGACATTTTTTCTAAACTTTGACGTGAAGATGATTCAGAATGTTGAGGTCCTTCGGAAATCCCAACTCTATTAGGATAAGGCGTTGATTGATGGACCATCCCACGACTAAAAGTTTGTTTAAACTCAGGAACAGGCTCAAGTAACACACAGGTCTTAGGAGGGGGTAATTTCAAGCGAGGGGTCATGATGAGAAGCATGGAGCCATCCCTTCCCAACAAATTTTCAGGAGAAGAACAAATACTCTCAAGAATTCCATCATGAACTTTTCTTAAAGTTTGCTTTACAACAATACCCTCGAGCAAATCATCATTTGTCTCCGCTACAACATCAAAAATAACTGGTGGCTGCACCATTGGGCTCGATGTAGTCTTTTCCAACACTGATTCAGATTCCTCCTGATATCTCACTGAAAATGCTTTTGGTCTTGGCAAAGGGGTAAGTAAAAATAGCTGTCTACCACCCTCAGTAGTGCATCCGGCTTGCCGGGAGACAAGTGGAGATGGAAAGACTAGCGAGTCCACCTTAGTTTGTTGAGGGCTTTCAACGACATGGCTAGCATCCTTCATCACAGTGTCAACTTCCCTGCCCGCCACAGGCCACGTGGATAGTTCTTTTTGGAATCTTGGAATCCATGGCTGTAAGATTCAACAAAGAGAGTTCAAGAGGCATAAGGTAGAGATCAACCTTCAAAGAAGTATGCATTTCAGACAAGACATCGGCAAATGATTCAATTTCCTTCATCCCTTTATTGCTCGGAAACTTCAGTGCTTGGGCAACAACTTCATCGATCTGCAATTAAGTATAGTGCTCAAAACCAAGTTAAACTGGGGTATATTACTAAAAATTGCTCCAAGAATTATGAAAACCGATTAAAAAATTAAAAACTAATCAAATTATTCAATCAAAATTATGATCATGGAGACAAATGATCGATCAATTAGTACGATATAGGCAAAAAAAGATTAAAAAAAATTAATTTCGGAGATTGGACTAGTTAATTGCCTGATGAATGATGGATGAGGTGTCGGAGTGGATTAGAAGGAAACGGTCAAGTGTGCCGTCTCCGTCTCGATCATCTTCGCATTTGACGGCGGGGAGTTTGAGTTTCTTGGCAATAGAAGTAGACGAGGTTTTGACGGCGTTAGAGACGTCCTGGAAAGGCTTCCGAGCCGTTGATTTAGCTATGAGGCCATTGCTGTTGTTGTTCTTCGGCATTGTCTGTCGCTGTCGTTATTATTTCCTCAACGGTCACTGCTGTTGCCTCTTCCTCTGAAATTTGAATTTTGACCATTAATTACTTCCTTAATCAAATAATAACCTAGGTACGACCTTAGGATTCAATTATTCAACAGCTTTGAATCTAGAAAAGCTACCAATTCTAACCAACAAATACCTACGAGGCTTTGTTCAAATTAGATTATTTATTCACGTGATATAATTTAAAAGTTTCTATTACTATTGAATTAATCACTCGCCACTAATACTAAAACTATCAAACAATTACGGATTTGACGTTTTAGATGGCCCTAGATTATTTGACAATTAAATAGTGGCCAATTATTTAACTGCGCAAAAATAATCACACAAGAATGAACACAATCACCTTGGAATTAAACAGAGAATAAATAAATACCCAAAAATACAGAAAATAATAAAAACAATTAGATCTCACAGTAATAGATGAACCAAGAGTTTCGATTATCCTTCAACTAGATAATATGTCTTCAAATACCAAAAGAAAAATAACAAAAATTTGTTCTAGAGAGAAAAAGGAAAAAGAACTAAAAAGTTCTTCAATTCTCTCGACTCAAACCTACGTTCTCCTATAAGAATAAATATTGCAGATGCCCTCCTTTCTCTTTCTTTCCTTCACGTCTTTTCCTTTTCTTTCTTCGTTTCCTTTTCAAAATCAATTTCCTTTCTTTCTTTTCTTCTTTTTCCAATCCAACTTCTTCCCTTTTTGTTTTTCTTTCCAATTCTTGCCAAACAAGAATTCTTTCCAATGAGATTTATCACAATTAGGGAAGTGGGACCCTTCAATTGCAGATTTCTTCTAAGTCACGTTCACAAATCCTGCACTTCAACGTGAGTAGACCGTGGTCATGCTCTATCAAATCAAGTCTCCTGAAATTTTGGCGATTTTAAGGTCTTTTCTCCTTAATTTCTTACAAACCAAGCCAATCACCAAAGAGTGAATAAATGGAAAGATTAAACATCATATTTGATTAAAATAGGGAGGAATTAAATACAAAATATATGCAAGTTTAACTCTCTAACAAATTCCCCCCACACCAAGACAATGCTTGCCCTCAAGCATTCTACTAATCCAAGAATACAGTCAAGATACCAAATATTCATAGTAGAATAACCAACAAAAATACCACATTTCTCGACAATTTTGTCAAAATTCAAATGCACAAGATTCAACATTCTCACAAAGATTTTCAATATAGTCACTCAACCCTCAAAGAATAAGGAGATAAGATATCATTGAAGCACACATCAATACAATGGAAATGTATTACCATAGGCTTGCACATATATCAACTCTCCACCACTTAAAATAAGATTTTAATACAAAAATCAAAGGGTCTTTGTAAAGGTTGTAACGGGGCTTAGGTTAAAGGCATGATAAAGGATAATTTAGGTGTAAGGTATCAAAGCAAATCTCACAAATCATTACATGAGTATAATTGTCATCTCCATATAACTCCATTGCCAAGTGTTTATCATAGTTTGAACATATGCAATTACAATTCCTCAATCACTATCACTACAGGTATCATTAACTTTACTATGAGTATAGGTTTTGATAATTCTCCAACATATTTGGTTTAATAATAGAATAGGTATCATTATAAAAATACTTGTTTGGTTTTCTAAAAAACTCAATTAAATTTTAAAATTTTTAAATCTTTTATTTATGATATACATATTTTTAGATTTCTTATGTTGTATTTTTTTAAAGAAAATTTCTAAAAAATTTCTTTAATTTTAAATATAGCCATGCTCTAATTTGAGTTTTATGCAAATAATAACTTTAAAAAAAAGTCATTTTTATTGTATTAACAGAGAGTACTACATATCTATGATTTTCAATTCAAATTTTTATAAAAAAATTGAATGTAAAAAAAATTATTAAAAAGAATTTTTATAAAATTTTTTATAAAATACTAATAAAAAATATTTAAAATCAAAAGACAAAAGAGAGAGAGAGGGGGGGGAGGAATGGTATATTGGGGGTGGGTAACTAAAAAAAATATGTATTTTTTTAGTTGGTATGTTTTTGGATTTGACTATGGTACAAAGCTGACCAAACAAAGACCCAATAGTTAAATGAGAATAAGGAGAGCGGGCCCACATGAATTGTTAATTTAATCTATAAATATGTAAGCTCACATGAGTTGTCAAAATCTTACTGGTTCTTTGTAAACTTGTATTGTGCACCATAGAAGTGTCCGTATGTTTTTTGCCCTTAATCATAAAGGTTAATGGATTTGATAGAATAGTATTTTGACAGAAATCATTAACACCCTAATTAATCACTATCATTCCCATTGAATGATAGTGATAGTTGTTTAGCAAATACCAACAATAGGTGTAGACACCAAATTTTGACACACCTCTTGTAAATATATGTGTGTGTTACTTCATTTAGGGAATATTTTCATTTTCTGGGGGTCGAGTGCAATTTTCGTGTATATTATGTCTAATTCGTTACATCAGGGGCAAAATGGTAATTTCACCACGTAGATATTATTTATTTTTATTTTATTTCCTAAATATACAGTTTTACTATTTTCATAATTATTTGTAATTTTATAATTTTTGGGAGTAATTTACTATTTATTTAAAATTTTAGTATTTTTTAAACTTAATGGCACGTTTTTCAATGCACTCTTTTTTTTATGAGAATTTTCAAGTGAAAAATTTTATATATGCATTTTGAATACTCATAAATTTTCTGTAAAAATCTCATAATTTTTAGAGGTCGTTTAGTATTTATTTAATTTTTATCTTTTTGTTTATTAATGGCACGTTTCCCAATGCATTCCTTTTATGAGAATTTTTTCGAGTGAATTTATTTATGCATAGCTCATATATTCATGAATTTCCCGTATAAATTTCATGATTTTTAGAAATTTTTAATATTTATTTTAATACTTTGTTATTATTATTTGTTATTATTATTTTTCTATTAATCGCACATTTTAATGATATGTTAATTTTTAAATTTTTGTAGTAAATTTTATTTATCCGTTTTATAACTATAAATTTCAGTATTTTTCTTGGTAATTTTAGAGACTCTAATATTTTTATTTTTATTTTTATTTTATTCTATTTCATTTTTGTTTTCCTTCATTTTCCTCCTCAAAAAAAAAAAAAAAAAAAAAAAAAGCTGCGTGTAGCAGCCTGCTGCTACTGTAGCAGTATGGCTGCTACCAGAACAGCAGCATGGCCATACTTTCAGCCATACCAATCACTCAACCACTCTTTGTTTAATCCCATCACACACCATTTTCACTCTCTTCTCTCTCAATCAGATTCACCATCCCTGCCTCTCCTTCACCAGAAGACATTCAGAGACATTTTCACTCACAGACACTTCACCTTTCACGCCCAATTCACAGACACGCAAAAAACACACTTTCACTTCACCTGCACACACTCACTCTCTCCTTCACTCTCTTCTCTCTCGGCCTCCCAACTCTCTCTGCCTCCTCCTCCCAACTCCCCTGCAAACACTCACACACACGACACACACAAATCAATTGCACTCACTCGCTACACAATTGCACACACCACATTTCACCACTCTCACATTTTTCCCTCACAGCCTTCCCTCCCAAAAACACACAGCATTCACCTGCAAATCGCATACATTCCATCACACACCAGAGGCACAACACCCTTGCAAAGACACAAACAAACACTCACAATCACATACACCAGACCTGCACTTCACACAAGCACACATACAACACATACACCCAACTCCAGTCACACACCAGAACACAAAGCACACACCACATTTCACCACTCTCACATTTTTCCCTCACAGCCTTCCCTCCCAAAAACACACAGCATTCACCTGCAAATCGCATACATTCCATCACACACCAGAGGCACAACACCTGCAGCAAAAACACACAACACAGCACACACTTCACACACAATCAGAAGCTACACTTGAAGCCACATTACACATACCACATTCCAAAAACAACACAGGCACACACACATCCCTGCATAGACAAACACACACCATAAACACACACGCACTTCAAACCTGTACACAAAAACATCCACAGACACAGACACAAAGCACACACCAGACACGTCAATTTCCACCTGCAAAAAAAAAAAAAAAAAAAAAAAAAAAAAAAAAAAAGAGACTCTCCTCTGTTGCCAGCACCACCACCACTGCACCGCCGGACGCCATCCACCGCAACCAACTCGCCGCCGCTGCCACTGGGAGCACTACCACCGCTGGACACCGTTCCCAATCAAGAAATCAGGTAAGTCCATTACCTCCTCTTTCAATTCGATCTTAATTGTTGAATTTATGCTGAATTTGTTTTTTGTTTTTTGAGCAATTGAGTAAAAACAAAAGAAAGAAAGAATAGAGAGGGGAGGGAACAGAGAAAGGGGGCCGGGAATTTGAGATAGAGACCGAGAGAAGGGAGAGATAGAGAGGGACTGAGAGAAGAGAGAGATAGACAGATAGAGAGAGAGAGAGACCGGCGAGAGAGAGAGACCGGCGAGCAGAGAGCCGGACAGCAAACCGACGAAGGAAGGAGACGGACCAGGGGAGGAAGGAGAAGATCAGAATCGGGGGAGAAGAAGGAAAAAAGAAAAGAGAGAAAAGAAGAAGAAAGAAAGAAAAGGAAAAAAGAAAAGAAAAAAAAGAAAGAAAAGAGAGAAAAGAGAGAAAAAAAAAAAGAAAAGAAAATCTGAAAAAAAAAAGAAAAAGAAAAACCGGGTAAAAAGAAAAAAAGAGAAAAGAAAAAGTCGAAAAAAAAAAAAAAAAAAGTTTTGGTGAAACTACGTCGTTTTGACGTAGTTTCACTCAAAACTACGTCGTTTTGATTAGTTTAGTTTTTTAATTTATTTTTAATTAATAATAGTTATTTATTTTATAGTCCTTGTACTTTCATTAATGCTACTGTGGCCCCTGAAAATGTTTGATTTGTGCATTTAAATTTATGTTTATTGTAGATTGACCCCCATAATTTAATTTTCTTTGCAATTAGGTCCCGATTAATTGCATTTAGGTCCCTCAACTTTTAGATAATTATAATTTTGCCCCCTACGTTTTTTAATTTTCATTTTGACCCCTATATTTGTCGGTAATTACATTTTGACCCCTATAATTTTTCTGGAATTGCAATTTTACCCTCTGATATTTATGGAAATTACAATTTTACCTCCCAAGCTTGCTGTTATTGTATTTTAGGCTTTAAATGTTGCTGGAATTCTGTTTTAGTCCTTGAATGTAGCTGGAATTTGCAATTTGGTCCCTCACATTGCTGGAATTTTTGCATTTTTGTCCTCAAATTTGCTGAAATTTTATTTTTGGCCCTTGTTGTTGCTGGAATTTATATTTTGGTCCTTTATGTTGCTAGAATTTGTTTTAAGACCTCCATTAATTGTTAGAATTATATTTTAGCCTTTTATTTGTTGCTGGAATTTGTATTTTAATACTTGTAGTTGCTGGAATTTTTATTTTTGGCCCTTTTATATAGCTGAAAATTATAATTTGACCCTAGACATTGCTGTAAATTAGGTATTATTTAATGACTTTGCTGAAATTATATTTTTAGCTTTAAGTATTGCTGGAAATTTTTATTTTTGGGTATTATACTTGCTGAAGATTACATTTTAGCTTTTAAATTTGTTGTAAACTATGTCATTACCTTAATTAGGGTTTAAAATTATAATTTTACTCTTTTGTTTGTTGAAAATTACATTTTTCACTTTAGAATATTGCTTAAATTTTCACTTTTAATCCAAATCTTATAATATTTTATTTTTGTAAAAAAAAAAAGTATTAATTAAAATTAGTTAAGTCCTCAAAGCTTTTAAATTATTTCTTTTTACATTTTCTTTATTTATTTTTATCAAACTTATAATTAATGTTCTAGAATGGGGTCTTGTTAGTCTAATTAATGTTCAAATTAGTCTCTCTATTTCCCTTTTAGTTATTTTAATAATTCTTATTTGAGGTGTTAAAATTTCAATGTATGTATTATTGTATTTTATCTTCTATTATTATTATTAGTATTATTATTAGTTTTATTTTATTTTATCTTTGTTGTTTTGCTTTATTTATTTATTTATTTACTAATTCTTTTTACTTAAACAATTTCATTTTTCTCCTAAATGATTAATTATTGTTATCATTATTTTTCTTTCTCTTATTTTGTTTATTATTGCTATAATTGTTTGAATTATCATAGCATGTTCATAGTGATCGGTAGAAAATTATTCAATTAGTGATTGATTTATTAAATAGTGATAATTTTGACATGTTTGTTCATTTTAGTAGCCATTTATACCGGGTTTACGAATGAGAGGTACCTCGATTACCCTTCCAATATTTCTTTTTATGTGCTCCTACGTGCTCCTATGTGTTTTTCTACGTATTTTGTGCTTATAATTTTTATCCATGTGAGAGTTTTTATTTATTTATGTCATATTATTTATTCGAATTTAATTTTTGATTATTCAAAGAAATGTAATAGATAGGTAATATTCTATTTAGCAAAATTTTGTATTTAGATAGAAAATGTAATAGATAGGCTAGATAGGTTACCTTTTTATTTTTAAGATTGTAATTAGGCTTCTTCGGTGTAATAGTTAGGGCTTTTGTGTGCTATGTGTGTTATGTGCTTGTGTGTTTTATTCGCTTTCCTTAGGAACTTACATCTAGAATACCATGCTTATGTGTTATGTGCTCTTATGTGCTATTATGTGTTTTTTTTATGTAATTATTATTTCAATCTATGCTTTATTTATTTATTTGCTTTATCATTATATATGTGTATCGTCGCCACACTAGTCCAACGCTAGTTGTGGTTAATCCCGGTTTCTTCGCTAGTCCAACGCTAGCGGAGAATTTTTAGAAAATAGGCTAGTCCAAGGCTAGGCCTTTAGATCATTTTAGTATTAGGATCATTTCTCGCGTGTTCATGATATTTCACACACATTTTTATCTTTTAGGCCTTTTTCATTTTTGCATAATTTTTATATACTTTATCATTTATTATCTATTTTTAACATCTACCTAGTGCATAACATTTAGATTTCACTACACATAGAATTTTAGGTCATTTGTGTGATTTGACTAGAAATAGTCAATCTACTCACGTGGGAAGCGATGGCGTACATGTCGTTCCCCCCTCCGTGAGTAGAAACAGTTAGTCACGAGTTTATTAGTCCCCCGTACCCGTTATGTTGCATTCCTACTCTCTTTGATCATTTACTACCTATATTACTATTTTCCTTTTCTTTTGCATTTCATTTTGCATCTATACTCGTGACTCCATCGAGGTCTAGACTCGAGTTTCGCAATCAATTGCGATAACTCCGACCAAACCTCAGTGGAACATTTCGTCCCTTATCGATATCATTTTTAGGATTAGATTTGCATTCATATAGTTGCATCCAAATGTGATAAAACTTTAGGGTTACATTAGGAAAATTTTAGACTAAATCCTCGCAACTAGTTTCGGCTAGGTTGAAAGGGTGCCTTAGGCACGAGCCTTTGCCTTCCCTTTCTTCAACTGTGACTCCCGAACCTTTTTCTCTTGTTTTCAAAGACCTGGAGTCGTCTAAAAGGGTTTTTCTTGTTTTTCCTATATTTTTTCAAAAATTATTTTTTTAAATAAATCATTCCCAAATTTTTACCTTTCACAAAATATTTTCGGGTGACTTGGTACACCAAAACTCAATACCAAGTGGCGACTCCATTTTTCACTAAAAACCCTTTTTAGACTTCTATTTTTCGGGCCCAAAAATCGTCGCATTCTCCAAAGTCCCATTTTAGGCCCTTTTCCTTTTATTTTAAAATAAAGCATTTTTTAAACACAAATCGCATTTAATTCTTCCTTTTCCTTTTTCCGACTTCCTCACTCACCACACTACTTTATCATCATTTACACTCACTTTTATCATTTTATTATTTATTTTCCTTTCTTTTCGAAAAATGGGGCGCGACAATAGGTATCATTACTTATAATACCCATTCCTCTCCATGATTCCCCTTAACCAAACACCCCCTTATAGTTTCCAAATATACCAATTTTCTATAATAGAATACAGTAGTTCTTGTTAGTAGTTTTTTTTTTTTTTTAATTTTTCCTTTTTTTAAGTTTAATAGTCACCAATTTTATTTTTGTTATTTGATACAAATGATCATTGATGAATATACTACTGTATGAAATATAGGAAAAGCAGGCTTATGAAATATAGGTACAATTCAATTTTTAAAAAAATGGATTAAGGTTTGGAATTTAATCTAATCGCAATGGTGTACTGGACATCCTAAGTTTCAATGATGAAATGAAGGGCACACCAAATTCTTGTGAAAATACCACACCATTTTTTTTTTTAATTTTGGTCATGCAGAAGATCTAAGGTTATTTCAATCCAAACGCCTATGGTATCTACTCCTAACGAAAGCTCCACAATATCCGGAAGGTCTGATATCTGCCGCTAAAACAGAAGGAACAAGAAAACAGTGATGCCCAATTGTAAGATGAATCTGATCTTTGCCAGAGAAACTGCAAATTTTCTCTTTTCATTATCAGTCGAGTGATGTCTAAGGCCTGTTAGCACTGTAACACATTCCTTGAATGGAAGTAATCAATTATCTCTTGATTTGGCTGGGCCCCAAAAATCATCATTTGTAAGTTTACCCAATCCAAAGCCTCCAACACCATATCAAGCCCAGCATTAAATTTGTGCGAGTATTCAAATCCGTGTAAAATAATACTACTAGTCTTTTTCACTGATGCCCAGTTCATCTCTTCTTAATCCTCTGAACCTGGACGCATTCCAAAGCCAAGGGAGAGGACACAATCACAATTCACAAACTTCCCCTGTTATTACGAAACGGACAGAAAAAGTTGAAAAGCCAGAACATTTATGGTTGCTTGTGCTCTATGCATTGTCCTAAAACACAATTTATATTCGCCACTGTTCACTGCAGGATTCATCCATATCTCCGAAAGAGTAAAAAGGAAAACGGGACTTCTGATCTACAATTATCCTAGAACCAGTATGCTTGCGGAAAACTTGTTCAAAGAAATTGAAATCCCCCAACAGAAAAACTACAAAGAATTAGTTTTTCCCAAAGTCCTGTCCCCGAACCCGAATGGACCAGCATCCTTATCTACCAGTCTTCCAATTTTGACTGATGCCATACAGGAAAACAAGCCACGGCTGGAGTCACTTCTCCATCAGTCTGGGGCTGTTCTGTTTAGAGGGTTCCCTCTGGCTACTGCTTCTGACTTCAACAACGTTGTTGAAGCCTTTGGCTTTGATGAATTGCCGTACATTGGCGGTGCTGCCCCTAGGACTAATGTTGTTGGCAGAGTTTTCACAGCTAATGAGTCCCCACCTGATCAGAAGATCCCCTTTCATCATGAGATGGCCCAGGTTTTTACTTCTTGTAAAAAACTTATTTTTAATGTCTGATTAGCCATTATATTAATTGAGTTTGCTGAGCTTTATAGTCTGATTAGTGGAAATTGGTGTTTGATTATGATTTTTATTGCTGAATTTTTCTCTACAATGATTTGACTCCGTCTTAAAAGGTCAAGGTGGGATTTTTATGCAAATATTGAGCTTGTTCTGGGACTCTTTTTGTTTCAATTTCACATGGGGTTTAGTGAATTTGCATGGTGACTAGTGGGGTGGATTGAACTTCTAGTATCCTTTTCTAAAATTCATGCTTTTGAAACTTTAATATGTGTCGTTTTGTTTTGCCAGGTGCCTGAGTATCCATCCAAATTGTTCTTTTTTTGCGAAGTGGAGCCTGGAACAGGGGGAGAAACTCCTATAGTTCTTAGTCATATTGTGTATGAGAGAATGAAAGAGAGGCATCCAGAATTTGTTGAGAAATTAGAAGAACATGGGTTGATATATGTACGTGTTTTAGGAGAGGAAGATGATCCTTCATCTCCAATTGGTCGTGGTTGGAAGTCTACATTCTTGACCAAGGACAAGTCTGTGGCTGAGGAAAGGTTTGTGGTTTTTCTGTTGCTTGGATGTTAGTCATTTATTTTTGTCTAGATACTGCATTTTCTTGATTTTCCCTGTGAGTTGACAAAGGATGAGAACTGAATCAAGCAAATCTTTCGTTGTGAGTACATAATGCAAAACCTATTCAGGTATCTGAGTACACAGACCATATAATGTACTTACATAGAAAGTGTAGAGATAAAAATGAATATGTCAATAGGCTACTGCTCTTGCCGGCCAGTTATTTGTGATCTGACTGATAGATGAAATATAGGGTAGCAAGACAAATGATCTGTATCTTTAATCCCTTAAAAGTTTAAAAGAGTTTCTGTAACTATGCTGAAATGTTCTTCAAGTCTAACTACTTTGTTTTCATCTATAATATGGATTGTTAAACATTTAAATTGGACCTGGAAGTCAACAAGTAGCTCATGTTTTGACAGGGCTGCTAAGCTGGGAATGAAGCTGGAATGGACCGAGGATGGCGTGAAGACAATAATGGGTCCTATTCCTGCTATTAAATTTGACAAAACAAGAGAGCGCAAGATATGGTTCAACAGCATGGTAGCTGCTTACACAGGCTGGGAAGATAAGCGTAATGATCCTGTAAAGGCAGTCACCTTTGGAGATGGAAAACTTTTGCCGGCTCATATCATCTATGATTGCCTGAGTATCCTAGAAGAGGAAAGTGTTGCAATTCCATGGCAGAAAGGGGATGTGTTATTAATTGATAACTTGGCTGTTCTTCATTCTCGAAGACCATTTAATCCTCCTCGCCGCATTCTGGCTTCATTATGCAAGTAAGACTTGCAGAAGGCCTCTTCTTGCGGTTTGCAGGTACCTATTTGTACAATAAGAAGTTTTCTCCTGCTGCACCTGCTAAAGGTGCTCACTTCCTAATTCATAGACATGTATACTAATCGGGATAAGATGTTTTGTAAAGATAGAACAGAGACAGTATGTTTATAATGGCTTAAGAAGTTTCGCTGGATTTTGCTGTGAAGCACACCGGCTTCAGCCATTATGTGTAAAAGTTTGTTTACTTCTTGTGTGTCCCCTACCACGCCAAAGATCATCGACCAACAAGAGGGCAAGCTTGAATTCAATGTTTCCAAACTGAAAATCCAACGCCAGATTGAAAGAGCAAAAAGGTATAGCATAGAATCGCGTTAACTAAGGAGGCATCATTCATATAGTCTAAACCAATTTGGACCACCATAAAATGATTTATAATGAAGAAAAATGAGCTTCTAATGGCCGGTTAAATTTGTTTTTGACATTGTACGATGTGACAATGTAGTGAACCAGTTTTTTAGTGCATTGCTCACACGATGTTTAACCTGTGTGAGCAGATATTTTTCTGATGAGTGTGCCTAAAACGAAAGTTGAATTGCAATGGTAGTCAATAAGGCATGATTTCAGGACATAAATCAACGAAGCCGCTAGGTAAAGCAACATAAAGCGGAAAGCACAGATGAAGACTTTCACGTCTAAACTTGCTTTGCTATGTAAGTAAGTAATTTCATAAAATTTTTAGAAAGTCAAGTCATGATCATTGTCTTACTTCAGATCCATAATAACTTGGTACCAGATGCTGATCAATGGATTTAGCTATGAGAATCGATCACTACAGGAGCAAGTGCACAAACTGATAGCAATATATTCATGTCACTCATATTCCAATACCAACAGAAGCTGCGTTCCTCGTCAATTTCCCATTTATACATTAGAGCAAAAATTTCCTTTTCAGAAGTAAGTTACAAAAGAATGCTACCACCAAAAAGGATCAGAAAAAAAGGAAAATAGAACACGAAAAAACCATGGAGGTCCATATATCACTGAGATGGATAATCTGTGAAGCTAGCTATACACGCCAAAACAGCAAGTGGCAGAGAAGAGACTAGAAGGGAAACGAGAAAGTGGAGTCTGTTTTGAGTAGCACCACAGTAAGATATGAAATCTAGTTGTGTTGCCTATCTTCCTTGAACAAGGCCACTGAATACTTGGCTGTTTCCAGAAAGAGTTGCTTCCCATTCAACCGAGGCCAATTGGATATGTGAGAGGGATATCACCACTTGCTTCATGTCTGGTCTAAGAACGGGATCATCATCCACACATTGTTTTGCCAGCATAGCCATCTAGACAACAAAGGCATTAAATCATGAGGTAAGTTGCACTGGTTTTCATAGCACAATCATGGTCTATCAAGATCATCTCTCAAGTTGCCAGCATAGCCATCTAGACAACAAAGGCATTAAATCATGATTTGTTGTGATTTTGTTTGCAAGGACAGAACTTTAGTTTCTCCCAACTTTCAAAGAATTTACTAGTTGTTATCTTTATTAGGAGAATGGGCTTTTCATTTACCTTAAAAAGACAGTCGTGCGGATACAAATCCATAAGATTAGGATCAACATGTTCTCTTAAACTTGACATGCTCATGGAGTCAGGTGAGTTCTTCAGAGCTGCCAGCATCTGCAAATTCAGAAGCATTAGGGGATTGCAGTAGATTTTGTTATAAAGACCCGTGCATATCTCTCAGCACCTTAGGAGTGGAATGAGCAGAATAGCAATTAATATACAGAATTTAATAAAGAAGATTCCAATTACAGAAGTTTAAAGCTTAACTGCCAGTAGGAAAGACCTTTATCATTAGACACATTTAAGGATCCATATAAGATATCTGTCATTCCAGCAATATATATAAACATGCAAATTTTTGGACCAGTCCTTTAGCTACTAACACCTTTGCAAGTAAATTATCCTTTCCCAGGATAGAAAGGACAGAAATAATATATCATTTCTTATGAAAACTTGTGGGAGTTCACTCAAGTTGTTGATCCACTACTTGTGTGCCAACACCACACTAACACAGAGTTTCAAGCTTTTTATACTGCTTTTATGAGCATATCACTTAATGCAAACAACTGTTTCTTAGTTAATCTATCAAGATTTTCTGAAAAAAAGATACCAGCTTGACCAAAAAGGCATCCAAAGAAAGAAAGAAAGAAAGAAAGGAAGGATTTCTTTTTTTTCCTTCTGCAACAGTGTTACAGGTCTTCTTCTAATCCGTATAAGTAAAAGAATTGAAGCATAGATGCATCACGTTAATTGAATTTAATGCTTTCTTCCTGGAAGAAGCAATTTTCACTTGATTAAATTCATCAACTTACCAACAATATGTTCAATAGTGGAAAAGCAGCACTTACCACAGACGCCAATGACCGCCTATCAGCACTTTTTGGTGCAATGCCTTGTGTTTGAGTAATGGCTTCCTTTCCCGATATCATCTCAAAAAGTACGACACCAAATGCATACATATCACTCTTTTTGGTTGCCAGTCCATCCCTCAGATACCTGCAGAAGCCAATGAAGAAGAATAAAAACATTGAAACAAGCTTATTATCACTTGTAACATGCAATCCTACAGTCACAGCAAATCCACTTACTCTGGGGCCAGATAACCAAAAGTACCAACAACAGTGGTAGCTGATGCTTCTCCATCATTGGTTTTTCCAACAAGTTTTGCCAGACCAAAATCTGAAATCTAAATTTGAGGAAGGATTCAACAACTAAATATGGTGTTCAGAAACAAAGGAACTGATAAAAGCAAATAATTGAAAACCTTCGCTCTAAAAGCTCCATCCAGCAAGATGTTACTCGTCTTAATATCTCGATGCACATAATGGGGCCTTGTATGCTCGTGTATGTACTCCAAGCCTCTAGCAGCATCAACTGCGATCTGAACCCTCATGTTCCAAGAAAGAGAGGTATGACCTGTCCAGACAACAAGAACCATCATAGGTACAGACTGAATTTGCATCCCTGATATTGCCACTTAAGTAGTCATCTTACACAAAACTAGCAGCAAGTAAATTGACGTAACAAGAATACTAAAGAATATGTACAAATATTGAATATCCTGAAGAAATAATCTTCACCTGTTCAATCAGAATCATACAAAGTTTCTTCACGTATAGTGCAATTGAAATACCATTCATGGAAGCCATGGCATTTTTAAACATTATCTAAAAGTTCTCTGTGTGTGTGTGTGTGTGTGTGTGTGCACACCTATTTACCTACTTTATTTGGGAAAGACAAGCCAATAAATGCATGATCATGGAAACAGAAATAAGAAAAAGGACTAAAGAACATGGACTCTCACCCTTGTTCTGAGGATCATGTAAGTGGCTTCTGAGAGAACCCTTTTGAGCGTGCTCATAAATTAGAAAGAGTTCATCATCAGTGGCTGCAAAACCAATCAGTTCTACCTTGACAACACAAATAAAAAAGGAGTCACATCAAGCCAAAAGAATCTTTTAGAAAGAGCCAGAAACTACAGTTTGTAATAAGGTAGTGTGCACAGGCGTTACCAAATTTGTATGATGAACCTTGCATAGAACTTTCATTTCTGCCATAAATTCCTTGGTCTTTGTGGCCGTCATTTTTTTAATTGCAACTTCCTGAAAATTTGTAACATGCAATAGTGGAATTAGGAGAAATATTTCCACTATTCGTACTGCAATTTATTAAAGGCACCATAAAAGGGTCATGAACCTGGTCACGGAGAAGGCCATAATATACAGAACCATATCTTCCATGCCCAAGAAGATTAGAGTCCGAGAATCCATCAGTAGAAGAGAGAATTTCATCGTAGGTAAAAACTACAGGCTTCTCCATGTCAATGACATCAGTGCCTATAACTGCAGAAATCAAGAGAACAAGAAAAATTGGATTTGAAAGTTTTCACAAAGAAATGACAGAAACATCACTATGAGAGAGCATGAGATGCAAATTAAGCATCTGCTCCCCAATGACAACCAATTTGAAAGGAAGTTACTTCAAACCATGTTAACTTACGTAGTCAAGAAATCCTCTGGCAAGAAAATAAACACTGCGTATATTGGGCTCTTGAAAAAATTTCATTAATTGTAGCCAATGTCCTGACATAAATAATAAAGCCACTTGCAATGGTGTAAGGCTCCGAGACTAACCTTTAGGAATGTTCATCTGGCGGTCACTAGTTTCACCAGTAGGTTGTTTCCAGTCCCCTGATTTGCAACAGATATATCTCCCTGAACCACAACAGAAACTCGAATTCCGCAGAACATGGAATTTATGAGAATTTTTTTCATCAGAATTTTTAGAATGACTTCCTAGAGCCCCGGCAAAACAGCTTGGTGTCCTTAAGGAAATAAAAACAACTACAAGGATGATGATGAGAACCAGACCAACAGCCAAACTTCCAATTATCCACCAATATGGCACATGAGTCTTATGATTAACCTGCATAGCTGCACAAAAGTAAAATTAACTAATAATTAGTTTACCCAAAATCTCAAATAAGGAACTTAAATATAGGAAACAAAAAATTAGCCGGAAGTCATTTTCTCATTAACTAATAATTAGTTTAACCAAAATCTCACATAAAGGACTTTAATATAGGAAAGAAAAAATTAGCCAGAAGTCATTTTCTCTTAACTATATTTGGAAGCTTTTAATTATAAAGGGGATATACTAATGCCCTTTTAATAATAGTTGAAAGAAACAAGGAATAGGAGTTCGAGAAAAAGTTGAAACAAGTCAAACTAATATTTTCATGAGTTCAAAATAAGTTCAGGACACTGAACAAGAGAATCCATGGTAATGATGAATGTATGGATTTACATCCAAAAGGAAAGACATTGATAAAAGTCTTGAGAGGACCTACTTATCTCCTTAACAGGTTACATACGTTATAGGAGCCAAGTTCAAATTGAAGTATGCATGGCTGAGATTTTATGACTAGGTACCGACATCTAAGCAGATCTTAGAGGATGTCAAAGCACTTATATGCCGCAGACCATGCCACCAGCGCGCCACTAGTGTTGCTTGAAGTACAGCAGTTTCACTGAACATCATTTTGGAGAATTTTTTACAAGAAAAGAGAGGGTTAGGAGAGAAAAACGAGTGAACACTTTAACTCTCTCTAACAAATTGATCTTTTTTGCTTTTTGAAGTAGGCGAGAACACTGTGAGGTTACTGGAAGTCATTTATATCCTGGTTCTAGTGATTTTTAGTAGCAACTCACTCTAATACTGCAATATATTAAAGTATTGCTCTTTATCGATAAGAAGGGGCACTTCCCTCCAATCATCAAACTAGGAGTGGGTGGGAAGTCCTTTCTTCAATCAGCTAGCAAAGCAAGCATCTTTCCTCAAAGCTAAAGCTATATATGTGATCATTAATGCATAAACAATCAAGAATTTATCATTGTAAAAGATCCCAAAATGAATTCCATTCCGGTCATCCTTGACTTCTTCCATCAACAGCCAAAAGACGTACTAAAGAAAATAATAAACTGTGCTAATGCGTCATATCCATAGAGCAAAGGAACCTATAAACTACTTGAATAGCATGGAAATATTTTGGAGAATAATTATACCTGCAATATCACCATCAGACGGCTCCGGAACAGGAGCTGGAGCTGGAGTAATATCACTCTCCACAGGATAAGGCTCGCCAGGAACTAAGAGAATATAGATAATAAAACCATTTATAAAGAAAGGTAATAATCACACTTCCATCGCAAGATGAATAGAAACTCTTTGTCCAAATACTTTCATAAACCCATCAATCAGGATAAATTATTCTAACTGCTAACATAATAACTGAACATAGCAACACAAAATTGCACAGAACCTAGCTGTATCATTATCCTGACTGCCAGATGATCTGTCTATTTTAAGAGATCATTCTCACTGGAACAAAGGTGAGTATAAGTAACGTTCACCATATGCCCCACTTATGGCAAGGCAGAAGTATAGAATGGCCAAGAGAGGCGGCTCGACAGGAAATGAATACTGCTCAATAGATAACTTTAAGACATTCAGACTCTAAAATGGCACATCTACCACTGTAATTAGTATCACTACATGGAGGTTTTTCACTCCGCAATGCCACATGCAGCAATCCTAACAGTGACCTAAATTTATTCCTACCATATCAGGCAGTCATGCAGAAGTTCATTGTTGGCTCCAGACCATTATTTGGTACAAAATAATTGTAATTGGTAGCCAAAGAATTTCAATCATGCAGCCCATATTTGCTTTACAAAAAGGTATTTAAAGGAAATCGAGCACAAAGTTAATACCACTTTGCACAAGTTCTCCATACAATCATACAAATAAGCTGCTTCAACAACTTAAATTCAAGAGATAACTGAAACCAGATTAAAATACATTAGTAAAATCCAATCAAGAAAAAGATTATTTCTAAGTAAATACTAACTGACATAAGCAACAAGAGAAGAGAAACATTTTACCTGAATTCAAGGGTATGAAGTAGAGTTGTCCAACAGTGACATTATCAGGATTATCAAGCCCATTAGCAGTCACAATACTATCCATACTAACCCCAAACCTGCTAGCTAAAGACTCCACACTATCCCCATCTCTTAAAACATAGCTCATCAAGTAATTCCAAAAACCACTGGAGCACCCACACATGAGCCTCAATGACACCACGGCACCTTTCCTTGCCTCCCTGGTAAAATTGGAAGAGAAATAGGCCAACCCATTATAGGCCTCCAGCACCATATCGTACACAGATCCATTGTTCTGTCTTACCGTAAATGTGGTATTGCTAAAGTACTTCTTGATAGTATGAGCACAAGAACAGTTCTTTTTAATGAATATGTAGTCTCTACCATTACCTTCAATAGTTATATCTTGGGACAATACATCAAACATGCTCTGGATCACTGGCAAAGTCTGGTTTGAGGTGGGCTTGAAGGCTAAGAAGGAAGTGCATAGCCTATTAGGGTCTGAGCAGTTGAGTGGAACAGGATATGCTGAGCAACGAAAGACCGGTTCGGAAACGAATGTCAGTGCTAAAATGATCAAAATTCTTTGATTTAGCCAATCCATTATTTGAAAAAGATTGAATCTTTGGTCAATTCCGGTTCAAGAAATTGATGGGATCACAGTAAAATCAATCAATAGTAAGATAAATACATAGAATGAAAAACATTACAGTTCTGCTGATTAAGTTGGCTAAAGCCTTGTGAGGGTGGAAGAAGGGGTCGTGTTAACTGGTAAGCTAAGCAGGTTAAGGAGGTTTGATGAAGCAGCGAAGGAAAGAATTAGGGGACTGAGAACAGAGCATTTTAGATTGTTCCTTTTTGGCTTCAGAGGGGGGACTGACTGACTACTGACTGGTAACTGCTAGGACAGTGAAAAAGGGAAAGCAGTGACCATTTTTGTGAGGATGGAGACACACAAATCATCCACAGATTTTTACAGCTTTCTTTGCCATATGACAAAACTGCCAAATCATTTGCTTTACGCAAAATACTTTTTGAGTTTACCTTTTTCTAAGAACCTAATTGGGAACTAAGTTGTGTTCAAAGGACCAGAAGGTGATTTAGGAACGACTGCTAAGAGAACGGGATTGTTGATAATTACGGATAAAGATGTTTGTGACGGTAAATTGGAGACGATGAGATATTTTGTCTAGTTTAGATTGTCTGTATTTTCTGTCAGGGGAAATGGACAGATTTTTGCTTAAAATAATACGGTTTAGTTGGATAAGCAATTGTATTGAATATCCAAGCATGTGGAGTGTGGACATCTGCATGCGTCTGGCTTGCCAATAATTCATACGAGTAAAGATGTACTTGTTCGTAAGTGTATTTTTTAGTTTCAAGAATCATTTTCCATTTTTGTTCACCAACTACTTTTTTTTTTTATTTTTTTAGCTACAAAAATATTATGGTAACTTGTCTTTCAGATAAATGTCATACAACTATAGCCAAGCTAAATTATTTACTATCCCTTTTTTCTTAAAATAAAAATCTATTGGTGGAGAATCAAATGCTCTAAGGGGACCATAATGGGGATATTAGCATCATAAAAGACTGGAAGGGGTTGGCAATGGAGTGGAGGAGATTAGTTTTTGGGAAAAGGAAAGCACAAGTTGCAGGAGTTATTAATTAGAGAAGAAATTAGGACCAAAAAAAGAATTAGATAACAAAAGGTAACGACAGTTGGTTTGGGCCCCACGTCATTGGCGCCAATATCCAAAAAAATGGCCCAGGGCTTAGCGAGGAAATTGACGACTCTCGAAGCTCATCGTCAAGTAAACAAACGTTGACTCGGTTGTCAAATTAACTCGAGAAACCGACAAGTTCCGAGTCGTAGCACTAATCGTCTACGGTTGATGCATAAGACAAAGATAATGCGGAATGGTTTGACTGTGTAGGCCCGCACGTGGACCGGTGACAACTGTAAAAATACGTAAAAGGCTGGGGAGAGACATTTGGTAAATCCCATTATTGGAAATTACTTTTAAACCAAAGGATTTAATTCTTTTAGGAAAGGTTACACCTAGTTTGGATAGTTATTTTTTAAGATAATATTTTTTTAAAACAAATCTTGTAATAATTATAAAATTCTTTCGAATAAGTGTGTATACGAGAGGGAAAAACTACAAATGTATTTAAAAATTTCTAAAATCCTGATTTAAAAACAGAGTTAATATTACAGTAATATAGAGGATTTATCAACATTTGTGTGAAAATGGTTTTGATAAACATAGCAAATTTTGCATGGTTAATGTAGGAAAAATGAATGTTGAAAAATGGTTAAAGAATGTGTTGGAAATGACGGATTGACCACAGAGGTCATGAGATGAAACAAACAGGTAATAAATCTTTCTTAAACTTCTGTAATATCGCTTAATTAGATGATAATAAGACAGCAAAGAAATAGATCCAAATGCTTAAAAACTTGAAGCAGCATTGTGGGACCTAGCGGTAGCTTCATATGCATGCATGTGGGATTTTGCTGACAGACATGTACGGGCTTTGAGATATTGTAACACCTGCAAATTAAAGACAAGATTTCACATTTTTATGTAAATTAACCCGGTTTTGGACCTTTGTTGTTTGATGTGAGACATTATTAATTGTGATTAATCTGAAGGTAGTAGTTCAAATGAGTGCAGAATTTAATAAAGGAATCCTCATGTTTTAGTACAGGTAATTAATTATACAGACCGGATTTATCGTACAGAATATACTTAACATGTTAATTTTGCTGTCCTCACCTGATGCCCCACCACCACAATTGGATCTTGTTTTTGTTCCTGCTCGGCTCTCCATTTAGATCTTTGCCCACGTAGCTTTATTCTGCTTTTTTGCAGTGCTTCCCAATGCTTTCCCTTAGTTTACTGTAGCTCTAGCAACTTTCTCTGATGCCACCACCATTTCTGTTGCAGTGGTCGTTTGATTTGTCCTACCCAAATTCGATGCAAAAGGGTTTTACACAGATCTGAGAGTCCAGTGAATAAAGGATTTCACTGTTATCTAGTTAATATTTATTAACGTGTCTGACAATAGTATTTATATGTGGGCTGTAAAATAGTTCAATATCAAAATTTTACTTTTCTTCAGCGTTTCTATACTCTCATTTTCTCTCACTTTCTCATGAGTACTGACCCAATTTAGGGGTGTTTGGTTTAGGGGAATCAAGGAGGGGAATGGGTATCACAAGTAATGATACCCATTGTTAATGTTTGTTAAACAACTATCACTATCATTCAATGGGAATGATAGTGATTAATTGGGGTGTTAATGATTCTCCCAAAATACTAGTCTATCAAACCCATTAACTCTTATTATTAAGGGCAAAAACACACCCATTAAAAAATATATGTCTTTTGAGTTACCCGCTCTCAATACTCTCTCTCTCTCTCTCTCTCTCTCTCTCTCTCTCTCTCTCTCTCTCTCGTCTTTTGATTTTGAATATTTTTTATTATTACTTTATAAATTTTTTTACAAAAATTCTTTTTAATAATTTTTTTATAAAAATTCTTTTTAATAATTTTTTTTACATTCAATAATTTTATAAAAAAATTGTATTGAAAATCAAAGATATATAATACTCTCTGTTAATATAATAAAAATGACTTTTTTTAAGATTATCATTTCTATAAAACTCAAATTAGAGCATGACTATATTTAAAATTGAAGAAATCTTTTTAAATTTTTTTAAAATATACAAAATAAGAAATCTAAAAAATATGTATATCATAAATAAAAATTTTAAAATTTTAAAATTTACTTGAAAGTCATTTCAGATACCAAACAAATATTCTTATAATGATATCCATTCCATTATTAAACCAAACATGTTGGAGAGAATCATCAAAACCCATACTCATAGTAGGGTTAATGATACCCATAGTGATAGTGATTGAGGAATTTGAACCAAACGCCCCTTAGTATTAATCCCTTTCAGTTTTCTTTGTTTTTGGCTTGAAACAAGCTAAAACTGTAATTAAAGGTCTAAAACAAGTACACTTCTTGTAGGCTTTCAAAGCCACTCCGTATAGAAGCTAGCTCACTCCTATCATATTTGGGCCTTTATAGCTAGAAGCTGTAAGAGATGAGGGCTAGTTCTATTGTCCACCGTTGCATTTTGGGATACAAGTTGGGCCAAGGATTTGTTGAAATATTCCCTGATTTTGGACAGAGATCAATCTACAACACCAATTAAAAAAAGAACCCCCAAATGCAACTGGCCCAATTTCTTTGGATTCCAGAAGGATAGCCAACAGTGATGGGTAAATACTATAAACCCCCCGAACAATCTTCCTATCCAACTTTGGCCCCTTATTCTTTCAACAGCAAAAACTATATCCCTTTAATTCTTAATTGGATGCAAATCTCCTTTGGTTCGTTAATTGTTCATCAATTAATTTGATCGGAATTGTTCTAACACCTAGCCCTGAAGTGAAACCCACTTTGATTAACATCCCCTTGTCCCTTTCTTCATTGAAGATTAGGTAGCAAAAATAAGAGCACTTACTTCTATACTACATAAGGGTTTTTTTTCTTTTTTTTTTTTTCCTTCTAAAGAAGGAGAAGTAGAAGATAGACAGAGAGTTTCGTAGAATCATCTGCATTTGGTGGAACCTCTTGCTTTTTAGTTGGGTGGTCCATAAACTAACTTTTAGACTTCATATTCTATGAATGTCATAATTTGGTGGGAATGTAGGGAACTTGCTTTTCTTCTTTGGAAATATGGGTAGTTGGGCTTTGCAAGATCAGAAAGAATTGAATTTCTTGGTTTTGTTGCTTTCTTGTAGGGGACTTTGAAATGAATTAAGCCCACTTGCCCTCTCTTCCAAATTCAATCTTCCATGTTGCTAAAGAAACAAAATGGGACCATAGAAAATTCTTTCATGCCATTGTATATCTGTTTTATTCATTAATTAGTTAGGTACCCTCACCGGAAAAAGAAAAGAAAATTATATTTCGATCATGATCCTTCTTCTACTTTTGTATAGTATATATCCATTCTAGTCAATACATTCTGCCTTTATGGGGGCATCATGAAGGAAGCCTCTTAGATCATCATTGATGATTAATTTAATCGGAAAGCAATGCTGCGGTCATGAGTTGGTAGGTAATTGATAATTAAATAAGTTGTTAAAGTTAGAAAACTCTCTAAGGAGCTAAGAGTGGAGTGCAGCTACACGTGTTCTTCTCACCAGTTTCAACCCTCACTAACTAAATAACTTGGACTTGATCGAACTAAAACCCTATTCAATGACTAGCAAATGAGTAGTTATTAAGCTTGCGGTCACTCCGAGCACAAGTGCTTCTTCATAAAGGCAAATGATACTCATGAAGGCGTTTAATATCAAAATGAGAAGTGTGATTAATTTATTTTTCTAATAGTAAAAGGTGGAGAAAATTGATTATACACCACGCGTGCACATTGACAGATTAACTACTCTTGCTAACTTGGCTCGGTCAAAAGATGAAATAGGCCTCTACAGAAACTTCGAAATAGAACTTTGAAAGAATATGATTGATCTTAAAGTTGAAATTTTTGACCTAGTTACTGTGAATAGGAGCTTTAGTCAAGCAAAGCCAAATTGCATTGAAACATGCAGGCTTTTGTGCTCGAACAAGACTAAAGTTAATTATTAAATTGGAGTAAAGATATGACAGTGCTTCATTTTACTATGGAAATAGAAGTAGGCTTGGCATGACCCAATCATAAGTGAAACACCCCATCGAATGTAATCAGCGTGGAATAATGATTCTTAGAAAACATCTCGTGCCTAAAATTTTCGCCTTAGATACATTGAATCAGAGATGTAACTAATGAACTTTTTTTTTTTTTTTTTTTGAGAAGAACTAATGAACTTTTTGAAGAATTGTTATACGAATAAGCAACTAAAGAGACTCTATAGTGGCTCTAATCAACGTCAAAATCCCACATCAGAATCTTTCTTCAAAGATGCAATGATTTCATCGTGCCCTTACTTTCATTTTCTATCACAATTTTTTCTCTTTTGTTATTTTTTGTGGGTTCTACTTGGCATTTAAAGAGGAAAAAAAAAAGAAAGAATTGTTAACCGACCGTCATATTTTTTAATTCTTGGCTACCTAGAAAATGCATGTGCTTTAGCCTTCATCCTCAGCACTTAACTGCCGACATCCCCCAAGCTCTCCTGGCCAAACACATTTCGAGGTAGCATAATAAACTACTTAATGTTTTATCATTTGCATGTTTGTGGATTAGGATAATGTTTACATTCTTCCTTATTAAGTTCCTTTTCCATTTCCACCCTGTGACTGTATTACTTGCCAAAAACAATCCACAGAAAAAAAAAAAAAAAGAACTAGCAAATACACAATTAAGGGGTCATTACATATTATCATACTTAAGAGTTCGAACACTAGTTTTAGTTTATATGACAACAAGAACAATATTGCAATATTTCAAATGCAAATTTTCATGTCCAAAAAGAAACAAAAAAAAAATCTTCAACAACTTTTTAGAAATATTATTATTATAAATTTGATTATCACGAATCCTATTATCCAAATCAATTATTTCAGTGGGGTTCAAAATCAGCTCGGCCCTAACAAGCCTTAGCCACACATTAACTTTGCAAACATTGGATTAACTTGAAGCCGATGCATAGTCATTTTGTTTTGAAGGCAATAACCACCGAGATAAAACTTCGAAGGTGATCAAATTTGATTGACGTGACAAGCATTGTCTGTCTAAGCGCCGCAATTATCAAACTTATTTTTAACTACGTAGACCTACGTCCAATAGACTATTAAACTATAGTTTCAGTCTTGTCATCTTCTTTTTCTCCTCTTCTCACGCATAAAAATCCCTCATTTAGCCTCATAAACCCCATGTACTTATCGTCTCTTCCGTGTTGTAGGTGTCTGTAGGAAACAACTTCAGCCTACCCTCCGGTCTAGTCCAAATGCGGTTACCACAATCTCCAAATTGGATGTAGGGTAGCGCATTGGCACATATGCATGCCAGAGTGTAAAACACAAATTACAAAAAGAAGTAAAAAGCGAGAAGAGAAGGGACATCAAAGTCTTATCCGCACAGGAAATTTTGGTGGAGGCAACCAGTGGAATGAAGAAAAATCCGAGAAAAAGAGAACTCATAGAGGCAAAAGTTAGTGACTATAATATTGCAGGTGAAGTTAATTGAACCTGAAGGATGAGCATTAAAAGCAAGGTAAGATTTTTTTTTGATAAGAAAAGCAAGGTAAGATAAGAATAGACATCTTCACAAGAAGCAATAATACTTGTACGAGCAGCATATAGCAGCGGAGGGGGAGGGACCTACGAGCCTAAAGTGCAAAGTAAAAGCTAAGAGAGTGTTGTCTTAATTAATTGATGCCTTTAATTAGATTTGTCATTGAAAACGTGGAAAATTCTTCCACATAAGGAATATGGCAGCCTTCTTTGAAACAGTAAAGACTCCAAAATAATGTTCATCGTGCGCCATTGGCCTATGGCCATTTTATTTTTATAGCAACTCTGTTTAGATAGCATTATTTAAAGTGTTTTTGAAAGTATTATTTAAAAAATTTATTTAAATTATTTTTTATTAACATTTTTAAAAATATGAAAAAAGTGTTTGGATGTAAAAAATTTTTTTTGAAGTGACATGATGGATTGTTTGAAAAGTTTGAAATAGAAAGTCAAAATGCAATTCATATGGTTCAAGTAGTGAAGCGGACGTAAGCTTCATCGTCCAACTTCAAAACTCATCGAAAATTAATCCCATTTTGTTACTCGCGATTTTTTTAATTTTTCTAAATAAATTTTGAAACATAAACATGCTTATTTTTTGTGAATAATTGTGTACAAAATCTCTAAAGTTCATTTGAAATTTAAAATGAAAACTTGGTAAAAAAATTTAGTAAAAAAATTTGATCAAAAAATTTTTATACTTTTTGACTAAAAAATATTCAACATGCCAAATACAATTTTAAAAAAAATTCAAAAATTTTTAAAAAATACTATCCAAACACAGTCCTATTTTTCAGGACGCCAATAGTGAAAACTTTGATGCCCATGAGTACGAAGGATCGACCAAATCTAGCTCAGATCTGCAATTCAGCGGCCTACCAGGAGGAACTTCTTCAGTCCTTCCTCAAAGTTTTCATTTCATCATAGTGGAAAAGTACAAAACACAATAACATTAGTCGTGACTCATGAACCATGATCCTCCTAGTGTACTTAATCACCTTATACACTGTTTGGCACAATCTAATTTGGAGCATATTTGACTAGAATTCATGCATTTGTCAGTTCTTATGAGAAAACAGTTTGGTCAAATATAAAGTTCCAATTTTCTTTAATACTTAATGAAAATTTATTGTTGGACAAAAATGGTGTTAATTTCAACGTGACGGGACTGGTAGCGTTACTTTTGTCTAGTGCGCCATGTCTAAATTCCAACTCCAGTAACAATTCGAATGTGTCAAGAACGATGGCATCATTTCATGTACGACTTTCTTTTTTTTTTTTTTTTTTTACAACTCTCCAAGATGCTTTATTGATTTGACCTCTTCATCACGAGTTGCCTCCCCAAATCCTTATGCCCAAATATACATCCCATCATCGCCGTTTGTCCCTTTTCAAGTCTCAATCTATGTGGTGGTGTAAGACTCGGTCCCAAGTCAACTATTTGCCATGCTGCTTTTCCGTCCTTTTCAGCCGCAGTTTTTTTTTTCCCCACTTGAGGCTTGTTAGGCATAGCTAAGATGCCAACCCAAAAAAGTACAAAAACAAGTATGGACCGATACGTTTAGAAGGGATGAGGCTTAAGATTTAGATGATATGAAATGGGAAGGAAAAGATAACGATTTGGGGAGAATCATGATCCACCCATTTAGGAGATTTAAGTGAACAAAAATCAAAATAAACAAAAATATGCACAATCCTCTTCAAAGACTAATTAAGTAAAAGAAAATAAGAGAAAATCAGAAAATTTAATGAATTATTTACCAATATAAAAACATTTAAAATGTTTAACTCCGTGCCATACTACAAATGTAATGTCAAATTTCGCTCGGCTAAGTCTCGAATCTTTACTTGTCTGTCTTATCCTTCATCGATGAGTGCTAGATATTACAAATATAATGTCAAATTTGCTTTCTATGAAATTCTCTAAATTTTTTAATTTTTTTTGTCAATCATTAATAGTATTCTATTTTATTCCTAACTTACTTTATAGAAGCTGAGCTGAAAAAAAAGTGATGAAGACTAAATCACTATCGGACCAAACGAGTGCATTATGTACCTATTTATATTTTTCATGAGAAATAGAATTTAAATTTCTGATCTCCCACCCCATTAAAAATTTTTCTATACTTGAGAGACCAATTTACAGTTTGCCAAAACACAGACGTCAAGCAAACTTGATAACATCAAAAAAAAAAAAAAAAAAGAAGATGTAATTGCAAATGAAACAGAAGTACTGTTTACTACTGTCCATCCATAATTCCGCCGACTCAGGCAAGGTGGCTTCGCAGTTACAGCATGTTGGTTGGTCGGAAGCCGTAGAGAAAAGCAATAGTAATTGGTAAAAGCAAAGCCACTCATCATCACGCGCGAGGGTAGCTGACAGTGGTCCCCCATTCAAAGTGGGCCCAAATGGACACGTGTTTTCTTGTGGAGCGGCCTGGTGCTATGGCCCCATGGCGTACCGCAATAACCCAAACACAAAATGCCAAACAGCGCCCCATTTCATATGTTTAGCCCTTCGGCTCCAACAAACCTTTCTGTCCAATGGGAACAAAAAAAGAATTAATTAAAAAAGAAAAAGAAATTAACCCTTATGAGTCCCATTCTTGTTTGGGCAGGCCAAACCTTTGTTTTTTTTTTTTAAACAAAACAAATGGGAAAAATATGTTTTAATAAAAAGCAAAAGAAAAGAACCCTCTTTTGAGTTCAATTCCTATTTTCTTTTCTTTATTCTGTTTCTTATGAATGAAAATTTGAGCATAGGTCACTAACTCTAATTAAGGCATACGATCAAACTTTTTCTTTTTTGTACCCTTTGTTTTGCTTTACGAAATTCAAAATTCGAAAATGAATAGTATTTCACAAAGATATTTTGGATTTAAATTTCAGAATTGGACTTTCTCGCAAGCATCCTTAAAAAATAAAGTTGACATGATAAAACTTACCAACCAAGGCTATGCACTAAACATTTTTTTTAATAAACCTTGTCATTTTTCTTTTCTAGTATTTAGATTCCTAGAATTGTTATTCTTCCGACTTAGTATAATTGATTCAATATATGCATGCCAAGCTTTATTTTGTGACCCTTCAAGCCAACATTAATGCTATATCTCACTAATGTTTTGATTTTAATTTTGTTTTTGTCAATCGTCAACAGTATTTTATCATGCTCTTAACTTACTCTATAGGGAGGCTCAACTGGGTCTAAGGAGAACCGATGAGAACTAAACCACCATCGAACCAAACCGATGTATTAGGCACCCATTTAGAGGTTCGAATCCCTAATCTCTCACCCCACTTAACCTCTAAAGGCTTTTGTGGTGACCAACTTAACCAAGTTGGGTTGGTTGTTTCTATTTTAATCAGAAATAGTCCTAATGTACATTTGGATAGAGGTATGCATATGTGCCCTTAGGGTGTTAAAAGTTAAGATTCCTACGCAAAAGAAAATACACACGGAACTTGTATAATTAGTATTGTCCTTATTAGCCGGCTGGTGAGTTGGACAAAACCATGGAATTTCAAAATTGTAGGCAATGCAAGATGGAAATGTCACCTACTCTCGTAAGACTAGCAAAAATAAAGAATTTTTCAAGATTGATTGAAGGACAAATACAACTTTATCGTTTCAAGTCATACCCCAGTTTGTTGCAAATTAAGGGTGGCAAGCACACGTGAGGAAGTCTACTAAACACGCCATTCTTCTTTGATTTGGGAAAATAAACTGTTTTGACATTGAAAATATTCCATTACTTTAGTGAAATTTCCAACATAGTTAGTATGTTATTAGTAGCACATATATTCTAGCCTTTGACTCTGATTATTGGATATGACTTTTGGGGGGCAAACAAAAAAAAAAAAAAAAAAAAACGCCATATGGACCAACAATAGCTTGCTTGTTAGGTACACACTTTGCAACATTACTCCAAATCTTAGTCAAAGAATGACAGATGCTGTTCAGATAAAACAATTTCAACTCCTCAATGAGCCAGTCTTCAGACATGCCATAACGTATAGAACACAAATGAGGGTCTACATTTGCTCACCTCGATTAATACTGTTTGTTTTGGAAAGTGAAAATTAACCGGTGGTCTACAAAGAGAATATTCAATTTGATCATTACTTGGGTATTAAAAACCTATTTTCAATAGTTTTTTTTACTTTATTTTAGTTACTGATTTTTAAAAAAATTATTTTATAATGTTCTCAACTGTTTTTTTTAGTATATTTTTTAAATTAAAATTAAGAGTAACTAATTTTTAGCTTTTTTTAAAATCAATTTTTATAAAGATCAAAAGCTATTGAGAACAAGCCTAAAAATTATTTTGAGATTCATTTTTTTAACCTTTGCAATGAACATATTTTTACTAAACAAAACAAACTTGTGTTTTTTTTTTCAAAAAAAAAAAATTGCTTTCAAGAATAGTAACTGGTAAGTGGCCTATTATTTTCTCCAAACTAACCCCATGTTACGTAAAGATCCAACAACTGTAGTTGAATCATGAGGACGAAGTGTTCGCAGGGAATCTTTTCTCCAACTCAGCTTTTGGGGATAGACCAATATGCGTATTTGCGTGAGATTGTGGACGGCAAGATTGAAAGGAGAAGACAAGATCATGGGATCCGCATGTTTTTATTTCGCAATCTCCTGCGCCTGCAAGATTGGATCATGCAAATCCTCTTCCCCTCTCTTTAATTGACGCCTACCCCTTGCTTCTCTAAAGAATTCAATTTAGTTAAGCCTCAAGTCTTCTTCTCATCTTAAACAACAACTCTATGATTTAAATAATGTTAAATTAACATAAAATTGCTTAATTAAATAGAGCAGTCATTATCGATTTCTTGACTATATGTCTCTCAAAAACAATTCAAATAAATTATGGTGAGAGGGGGATGTTTTGGAGAATGTTCTAATCAAGTCCAATCCATTCACCCAATACAAGCAGTGACTCTGTTTGTTTGGTTTTGCATTTTAAAAATATTTTTTAAAAATTTTATACACATTTTTTAATTAATTTTTTATTTTAAAAATATATTTATTGAAACAAATCTTTAAAATTATTATAATAATATTTTTATAAAAATACTTCCAAAAAACAAACCATTGAGACATCGAATATTATATTAGCAATAATAGACTGTTGGGTCTAGTTGTGTCATATAGTCTACTATATAGCCACCCTGCAGGGCTTAGGGTCTTCTGTTACATATTTTGCTGTTACACTTGTGTTACACTACCTAAGTGATTGACAAGTGTCCACCCACTAACCCTATCTCCAAACACAGGTACACTTGTCAATCACGAAGGTGGTGTAACACAAGTGTAACACTAAATTGTGTAACAGAAGACCCAAAGCCTGTTCAAAGCATCTCTCCCTCCTTTAATTTTCAGAGAGAAGAGAAAGGTCAGCACGCTTTGCTTCCTCAACCAAACAACAACACATATTTGGTATATTGGGGAGGATTTGTGAGGTTGCGTGCTTTGTCATCTAATTTACGTTCTTCCCTTTTTTTAGGTAGTTTTCCCTGCTGAGCTCTGTTGAGAGAAGGGAATCTCCCTGCTCCTACTATTTATTATTACCCCTTTTCTGCTTCCTTTCGTTTTCTATTCTCCTGTTCAAATAAGCCAGGTCGCAACAGGAGATAGGAAAATTTAAGGGTGAAAACTGAGGGAAAAAAGATAGACAACCAAAGTACATGCGCAGCGTGCTTTAAAACAGCAGACCCCCCAGCCAGCTAGGACCCCTCGATCAATTAAAAGCTATTAGATTGCCATTCCACAGCTATTATTCTCTCTCCTTTTTCTTTTGTTTTTGTTTTTGTGGGGTTGTTTCTTTAGGATGTGAGTATATGTGTTCCTCATGAGTCAAAGCTTTGAGCTCTGTTAGTATTTGCATGCGTGTGTCTTAATTCTGCAAAGAAGGTTATCTTTTCTTTGCTGCTTCAGCTTTGCCACCTAAGAGTGCAAAAGGACTTATTTTTAGGTAGATTTATGATGTGGGCTTCCATGTTTTTGAGCTTTGTTTACGTATTCTAGGTAAGTTTGAATTTTTCTTGATTTAGTCCCTTAGTTTGTTTGGCCAACGTTTGGATTGTTCTGTTTTAGCTGTTCTCCTAACCTGAACGTTGTCTACATGTTCCTTTTTCTGCAGCAATATATGTATATATTTGTCTACTCATTTCTGGCGATACATCTTGGTTTCTTGAATATTAGCAAAGAAGAAATGGAAGGATATCCAAGAAAGGATGAGGAGAGATGTCCTAAGTTACTTGATTTGATCCCAAAAGAAAGACGGTGGGTTGTGAAAATGGAGCAAGAAACAAGCCATGGAGCTTGTTCAGAGGAGAAGAAACTTGAGTTAACGCTTGGTCCTCCAGGAGGAGATAAGTCTTCTGATCTCTCACTTGGTTGCGTCTCTAACAGTAATAGTGTTGGGACAAAGAGAGGTTTTATGGATGCTACTGAGAATGGGAATCAAGCCCATGTATTTTCAAAAGCATGTCCATGGTCTTCTTCATCATCAGCTAATTACCAAGGAAAAGGACAACAACAACTGCAACAGCAAACAAAGGCTTCTTTATTTCTTCAGCTTCAGTCAACTTCTACACAGTGTCCTTTGCCTGGAGTAGTTATGTCAAAGGAATCGTCACAGCACTGTTGCAGCACCAAAGCAGTAGATTTGCAGAATGCTGCAGAAAAGAAGGCATTTTCACCACCTTCTGCTGCTGCCAATACAGCTGTGCCTAACAGCAGCACAAATGCTCAGAAAAGGTACCCTCAGCCTTTGGTTATTTTTTCCCTTGTTGTGTGCTTTGTTTTTCTTATGAACAGAGGATACTCACTATTTCACTCACATGAGTTTCCTATTAGATATATAAGACATTGTTACTGCATGTTTGTGGTCCATGAATTACAGCATGTTCGTTCCGCCTCTTTGTTGTCTGTCATGTAAAATGGATTTTACAGAGGAGTTCCTATCTGTTTTGATGGCAATACGAGCTTTACTAGTATTTCTTTTTTCTGGTTCTCTTTTACTTCTCTCTCTTTTTATTTTGTTTTTTTATCGTTCGCCTGCTCATTATTATAAACGAAATATAGTCATGGCTGGCTTTTCTTTGGCAAGTTGTGTCTAAGCCTTATCCCCTTCTTTTCATGTTAGTCCTGAAGTTTATCTTAATTTTACTTGTCAGAATTTACCTTTCAGCATCTGTCAATTTCATTACTTAAAACCCTTTTTCCTCTAAGCATGAATTTTTCCTGTAGAAGATTAAAAAGATTGAAAATAAGTTTTGTTTTGTAATACTCCTACCACCAATTGAAAAAAAGACCTGGATGAACTGGATAAATGAGTTTCAACTTTCAACATATGTGAAATTTTTTAATTCATTTTTGAACATCCACCCCCGATGATTGCATTCTGTAAAGTAGCACGTGTTATCTTCTCTTGGTTGATCGTCCTACTAAGACTTTATATTTATAAAAACAGAACTGCTCCTGCTCCTGCTTCAGTTGTGGGATGGCCTCCAATTCGTTCATCCAGGAAAAATCTTACAAGCAGTAGTCATTTGAAGCCAACTTCTGGATCACAGAATGTGGTCTGTAACAAGACTGCCAATGAAAAAGCTATTGAAAATTGCCAGAAGGGTTTGTTTGTGAAGATCAATATGGATGGAGTTCCTATTGGAAGAAAAGTGGACCTCAAAGCCTATGACAGTTATGAGAAGCTCTCCTCTTCTGTTGATGAACTTTTCAAAGGCCTTCTCTCAGGTTGTATTCAATAAATTTATTCTAATTTCTATTTTCGGATTGTTTATGTTGGACTGGGTCATGAACATGATTGAATTATTCCAGCACTATACTAAAGGAATGTTTAATTTTGCAAATATGCTAGAACAGATCACTACGGTACAAAATGGCATTATTGAATTAGATAACAGTGTCCAACTTGTTATAAGTGTATTCTATTTACCTTTTTACAAGTGTATTTTGTATATTAGTTTGAGAATACAGCTTCTTTGAATATTGGTTAATAGTTTATAATCTACATTATGTAATTATTTGCACGCAAAATATTAATATAGGAATTTGGGTTGTCTGAATTTGTTTGTCCTTTTTTTCTGCGTTTAGCTCAAGGTGATTCCTCTGCTGCTGGAATTCAGAACAAGGGAGAGGAAGAAAAAGTGATTAGTGGTTTATTGGATGGAAGTGGAGAATATACCCTTGTATATGAAGATAATGAAGGAGACAGTCTGCTTGTTGGTGATGTCCCATGGCAGTAAGCATCTTTATAACTGTGGATCTGATGGCGTTTAACTTATTATCACCTATCACCTATTGTATTCTTGCATACATTTTGACAGTAGTAGAACTTCTCAGCTGCATACTTTCTCATATTATATCTTTGCTTCTTTGACAACTGATAAAACATCAATTATTCATGATATTTTTTCATGTTATGATTCTCAACTCACTTCAAAAGTAATAACAAGTGTAATACTTTTGTGATATATGGTACTCTACTATATTACCATACTAGGAAAGCTTTTAGCTTGTTTTTAGAATAACATGGCGCGATGTCTTCGAAACTGGTAAATTACTCGTGTTAAACTCATCTACTTTCTTAATTATGTGCAGCATGTTTGTGTCCACTGTGAAGAGGCTGCGTGTCTTGAAAAGCTCTGAGATCTCGAAACTATGTCGTGAGTTCTGATTAATGACAGTGTTACATTCTTTTGTTGAAGATGCAAGGGTGGTGTTTACATCTAGCTATAGTTGTTAAACATGCATATTTATTTATTTTTTTTCCTTTGCAGGTGGGAGCAAGCAAAAAAAGATCTCACATGACGTCTCATCGAGATGAAGAAACTCTTTGCACCCGTCACGAAGATTGTGGAATACCTATTGTTGACATTTATATGGCTAAATGTGTCTAAGAAAAGCCAAAATTTGGGAGCTGATTTTATAATTATTACGACTCCGGGAGGTGGCTGGATTAGGGATGTAAATCAACTTCTTTTCCCTTCTAAATTTTTGTTTCGTTTGCCCTCTTGGATTCTGTAGAATGTAAGAAAAACCCTTCTAATGTATTTCTGTTGCCAAAGCAAAATATGCAATTAAAGTTTGCTTTGGATATAAATATTTTGCTCGTGCTTTTATTTTAAATTTTTGGGCGTCAAAAAAAGATCATGCACTTCATTATTGATGATGTGGCATGATCCAACAATTGAATATTGCCTTCCGTGTAAGAAAAAAATATGTACTGTTACGACTTCTTCATGTAATAAGTGTCATACCCCGGGTCCATATGCAACATAACTGTGCCTTTAAGCCAGTTAAGAACTTAAGACATAGGCATCAAAGTTTAAAAGCTACAACCGTAACATAGCAACATAATACTGCCAATCCATCATAAGTATAGATCCAACAATAACAATTGTTTACATTCTCCAAACAAAATCAAATTCAACTCTATTACAAGGCATAAGTATGAAGTCTACATCATATTATAAGTCACTAATACAAAAGCACGGATATCCTTTACTAGTCAAATAATGATTCCAACACTGTTCACCAACCCCACGTGCTCCGGTAGTCTTCCTCTACAAATTCATCTTTAACTGCGTGATAAAAAAAAAGCAAAAATTTATCAAATAAGACACTTTATGGGTTTCAATGTGTTACATACATAATATAATTCAAATAGGCATCAATATATTCACACAAGTCACATTGTGACTTGTGTGAATATATTGATGCCTTATTGCTTAAGCTCCTCATATATGTTTTTTTCTTTAATAAGGCACAATTAACTCAAGATATTCAGTTGTTAACTTTAAATTCAATTAACACAGTTCAAAACTAATTTTCACTTAAGGAACTATCTTGTCAATAATTAACTTTCACAAGATCTCATTCAAATAATCATTCAATCAAATTACACTATGTATGTAGAATCATATCAAAACATGTATATATACAAGCTCATGTCACTTTAATACATACAAAGTAATTTTCAAAGGCATAAAGTTGAACAAATACATTTTAAAATAACATAAGAAATACATGTCAACGAACGGCAGGGGTGCAAATTGTGAAATGCTGCAACTTTTTTGCGTTAATTGTTTTCATGAAGTACGAGTTTGTCCTCTGGCCCAATAAAAAGATAAATACTTAAAGGCAGTAGTACAACAAGGCAAAATAAAAGGAAAAATAAAATACGATATAGTGATAAAATCAAGTTGGACTGGATATAGGATAGAGGAGGGTTAAAAACCAATACATTTCTATTATTATTAGCAGCATGTAAAATTCATGATCGATCGTTTATTACATCGTAAGTTTAACTTATTGAAAAACACAGCTCCCATGGCAAAAGAATTTAAGACATTCAAATGGCAGCCGTTAATGCATAAATGATTAGAAAGAAAATAAGGCATCCCACCAGGTTGCCCAATACAAACGCCACAGCCAAGCCATGATCTTCATCATCTGTTGGAATATTTGAATGATTATTATTATTATGATTTCTGAACTATTGCAGTGAATTTTCTTTTAGACCTCGTCCATGGTCACGTGGGAGAAGAAGCAGAGGCTATGGCATATGGGAGTATGGGTTGAAGTTGTGGCCTTTGAGCAATCAGCACTAGTAAAATCATCCAAGTTCCGCATTCCACTGGAATCTAAAATGACCATCCATGTGTTTTCTTCCAACTGCAAAGAGTTGAAGCCGATCCTGCCGGACATTACCATTTCATGTGCTGAAGGTGTATGTTTCGTCTTCATCGAACACATAAGCTTGAGGAAGGATATTCATTCTTGTTTTATTACAGTTAAACTAGCTTTGTGTTTGTTGGGGCCAATTTGCCTCGGCAGAATGGAAGGAGGTACTTACAGGTCCTCATTTTCATACATTTAAACCCTCCGAATTGTCTCCCGCTAATAAAGATCACGTTGTAGAATTCCAAGAAACATTTCCTAATACTACGGAACAAAAAGGATTGAAAAAAGAATAGCCAAAAGAATATTATATTTGGGGGAAACAAGGCTTGACAGGGTCATAAGAAGTATAAGATGCTGAAACAGTACACTGTGAGAATGTGGCTCTTAACTGTTCTTAGGACCTCTCTTCAAGGTACTGGGAGTGTGAGGCAGCAAGAAGGGCAGCACCAATGCCCGAACCATCATTCGAGTGCTCAAAAGCTATGCTGCTTGAACTATCCCCTTCGAGCAATTCGATCACAGTGTTCTCCAAGCACTTCCTGTATTCAGTATAATGCTCGTACAATCCACCATCCATAGCTATCACCGTCTTCTCCACCACTACTCCAGCTGAAGCGTCCCTTCCCAGTTTCTTAAGGATGCCCAAGATCCCAGCAGCTGCAAGTCGGGCACCACGTGTAGCAATTATACTGCAGAGCTCAACCACGACTCTCCTTGTTTTTAAGGAGGTATTGGACACCTGAAGTACAGCAAGAAGATGAAAATGAGATTTTTTATAGGGAATGGTTTTTAATGTCCAGTGATACAACAAGTGAAATGCCTAATTGTTTAATTACAAAAAATTAGCAAAAGACAGACATATATCCAGACATCATTCCCTGATAATGCGACTTAAATAGATTCATTTATTGACCAATTAATCTCCCAGGTGAGAAGGGGCTAATGGCGATGAGCACCTGAGCGTCCAACCTCCTACTGACTTTTGTTATCTTTGAATTCCAATTGGTGGAACAATATATGAACCACCCTCTTAATTTGGCTGTCCAAAAAATAATGACATATAACATGAAAGGAAGTAAAATAGTTTCTTCCTGTGTGCTATTCTCCCATACAGACATGGACCTACTATAAGCCTATGATCGCTCCATTCTCGGTTTGTTAAATACGAATCATCAAGTTGTAGGACTAATAATCTTAAAAAATCCCTGATCTAGTAGCTGTTTCTTTTCTGAAACAACCCGACAACAGATACATGATAAAATCAAAAAGAAACTGCTGTATGCATCAGATTAAGATAAGAATGTGCTAATTTAAATACAACATCTGAGTTCTACACTTGAAAAATCTTCAGAACAGAGAAAATAGATATACCTCAAATATGTCCTTCAACTTGTTGCTCACAACCCTTAAATCAGTGGATGTGTCATGATGCATTGCTGACATGTCAGGTGTCCTGCACATCATAAGCCCAATGATAAATTTTGTTCAGTAAAATCAATTGGGTATAATAAACATGACAGACATAGTGAAAGAGAAAGATGGGGTACAATTCTGGTATCACAGGAGTAGTGAGAATAGAAAAGATCAACAGATGATCACGCAACAAATCAGGCAAAAAATTCATGTCAACAAATCTTCTCAGAACCACAATTTCAAAGTTAGTAAAAAAATGAACATGAACTGTATCCTTGAATCTAAAATCTGAAAACATTGAAAAAAAAAATCATGTTGCATCAACAATGTTTTTGACACTGAGAATAGAATAGATTGTAAAGGTCAACACCAGGAAAATAATTGCATGCAGTACCCAGAACGCAGCATGCTCAAATAAATGTTGTCCTGGTTTCAATTTTTCATAGTTGAGTTGCTCTATCCACTAATATCAATTCCTGCATTCCTGGATTCTAAGTTACTGAGAGGCTCAGAGTTGACTAGGTCTCAGAGAACTTTAAAAATAAATAAAATGGATAATGATGGTAATATCAGCCTGAAGGAGATAGACAGGCAAGTAGGCAGGCTAGTGAATGTTAAAGAAAAAGGAGAAAAAAGAGAGTCCACAAAGAAGGAGAAGAGCTTTTACAAAGAGCAAAAGGGATTAAGAAAAGACAAAGAGAACCAAAAAGATAGAGATACACACACAGAGGAAACTGGTCAAGTTTTGCAGAGGAGATAAGGATTAAGATAGGACGAAACAAATTTGAAAAACCATGATCTAATCCTATCAAACATAAGTAGTACTGAGTTCACATAGATCATAGCAATGCAACTATAGTTTTATATTAACATCTGCTGTCTCAAGTGGCAGTGTCTGTTGGTAGAGGGATATCAGGGATATTGCCTCGGCTGACTGAAAAAAGGCTTGTTTATTCATTGGTTTCTACTCCCAATCAGACAAGTATCCCAAACTGGTAGTGAGCTGATTTTTTTATTTTATTGAGAAATTATGGTAGTTCTAACACAATTGAAGTCAGCTTTAATCTCTAAATTAACCTACGAAGGCACAATCATGAGTTAAGATTCACCAACTACAAGAAGTAGACTAGAGCTCCAACGGGTAACCTACATATAACACCATTAAAGTTGTATAATACAGATTATCAGAATCTTCAAGGAATACCTTAGTACAAATGGAGTCTTCAGCTTTGGTGGAACCTCATCCCCAAAGAAAGCAGCTTCTTCAGCCATCCTAAGCAAAACTCTACGGAAGATTTCTCCCAAGTACATGCCAGATGTCAGCTTTTCAAACACCTGTAAGAATGAATAGTATATCCACCAGATAGTTTTCATCACGTGTTTGCTGATGAGAAAAAAAATGAGATGTAGGTAAACACTCACCTGTTCACCTGGATTTAAGCTTTCGGCATCTAATGTATGGTCGTACTCTGTTAAGGGAAGATGTGAAGACTTAAAATTGCCCCACTCCATATTTATGACCTACAGTTGAATAAAAAGGCACTTTACTAACCCCTTTCAGAAGTTGTGTGGATGTCCTCAAAAAAAAAAAAAAATACAAATTGATAATCGCTTACTAGAGATCTAAAGAACAAATATTTTAAAGTCAATATAGGTTTAATGCAGAGTTGAGCATGAAAGACTTTGCAAGATAAGGAAGAACCCCTAACAAACAAATATATTAACCACTGGAACTTTGCTGACCATCTCTCCAGATTTAGGCAGTGGGCCATGCCACTTTGGAATTGCCTGAACACGTTCTACATATGCCGCATTGGTCCCAGTACCCATGATTACAGCAATAGCCACATCCTTGTTAGAGAATCTACCTCCAGCTAGTGTTCCAATTGTATCATTAACCTAACATCATGATTATGCATCAAAAGGCTTAGATATCAATAGGATAACTCTTAAAGTACTTAAACCTGCAATTAAACCTTAGGTTCAATTTATCATGCTCCCACTACAAAGGAAAAAAGCACTTATTAGTTGTTACAAAATGACTTACAAGTGCGGTCACATTAACATCAACACCTTGTCTGTGCATAGCCTTTGTCAATTCAGCTACAACATCACTGCCAACCTATCTTCCAAAAAACCAAAGAACTAAGGATCAGAATCAAGAGCTTTCATAGTCAATTGAGTACTACTACTAACAATAAGCAAGCACCAAAAAATAATTCAAGGTATCAATTAATAACAAATGTGGTAGGTTAATGGGCAGCGATAGATCAGTTCTAAGTTCTTCATTTATCAAACTTGATCTTTGACATATAACTCACTGGCTACATAGTCTGCTATAATAATTTCCCAAACATTAATCGCCAATGTTAAAACTTGAGTACCTAAATCTTTTAGGATGATACTGACTTGCCTTTGAAGGACCAGACCACACAAATACAAGGAAAAGAAAAATTACCGTGTCATCAATAGAGAATCCCTTTGTCCACCGAATAAGTGTCCCAGAATTTATGGAATTTTGCATCACAGGAAAAGAGAAAGTAAATCCCAATTCTCTCTGTCTACCAAGAGGTGGATGGTACTTTTCTTCTTCTTCAGTGATAAATTTTGCAAGCTCCGCTGCAATGTAGTCAAAAAGTGCCTGAAATCAAATCATTCTAAAAAGTTCAGACATATATCCATGCAGCCCATCACAAAACAAGACAAACAATCAACCAAAAACAAAATTTGGGCAAAGTGCTCACATCTGAAGTCCCAACCATCAGCTCAGGAGGTATTGATGCCTCAGCAAATTCTTGACTGACAATGCCACCAGTTTTCCCACCTAATTCGACCCGCAACACTCTAAAATTTGTGCCTCCAAGGTCCAATGCATAATAGACTCCTTCCTCATCACTGTAGCAAGACTAAACTTAAAAATCGATTCAAATATTCTGAACACATTCAAAAATCATTTCTGATAGAAAATGCACATCATCAAAAAAATTTTAAAAAAATTAAATAATTTATATATTCATCCTGGTCCAAAGGATAAAAATAGTTCCATCTTTCATGCATATATAACAATAGATAGAGAGAGAAAGGATGGAAACAAAAACAATCCTATCAATGTTATAAGGAAAAAGAAAAAAAAAACTACCAACAAAAGAAAAATCAAGATCACATTTTTACGTTTTTAGGCATGCATAAATAGGTAAAAAAAGATGAGAAAACAGACCCAGTGGGAAGATTGTCTACATAACTGATGAGCATCTTTAGTTTACTGCCACCCTCGGAAGCAAGGCCGGCGTGCATCTCTACGGTCATGGCGTCGGCGATTTGCTTAAGCTTGGCCTCGGGTGTCCCACACTTTTCTTCCAGCTCCCGGACAATAGCCATAGCCCTGACCCACCTGCTGGAGCTCCGCATGCGATGCCTCACTATCACCGCCGCGGCAGCGCAAACCGCTGCCGCCCCAATCACCGCCGCTCCTACGGCAACCTTCCCCATTTTTATTATTCCCTTCGGTTTTCCTTATTGCCTTTTTTTTCTTTGCTTTTTTCAATTTTCTTCTACGTCCCAATTGTCCAACCAGTTAGATTTTTAACAGAAATGGGATCGGATTTGGGAAAACGGAATGTCAAGAAATAAGAACAAATGTTAAAAAAAAAATCATAAAACGGAAGAACGGAGGGGGGGGGCGAGGGCGGGGGGGACTGGGGAATTTTTAAGATGGGCCGATTTTGGAGTGGATTTTTTGACGTCGTTAAAAAGATTTGATCTCTTTGTTTCAATCTTATTTTTTCTGGTTGTGAAGACAACGATAATCGATGAATCGATCGATCAATCTTAAATTTTGTCATGTTGTTTGCTATTTTCGGAAGGAATTTGATGAGGTGTCGACTTTTGGTTTATGTTTCTTTTTATTATTTTTATCGTACAAATCCATACAATGTGGTCTACTATGACAGCCTAATCCACATGCTACTCAATTCCATGGTCGCGTAAGACTAATCTAATTGAGTTGGTAACTTCGAACTTGGATTAATTATAGCAAGGCTTGTGTATCATGATTAGTTTGATTATTTGAATGCATTAAAATCAAATTTTATCCAGTCATGCGTCAATTTTAAAAATTTATATTGACGGAATTGCATTTGATATGACACAATTTTATTAAAAAATTATGCGCGCTCATCATTGATGAATTGTGTTTTTTTTTTCTTTTTACGTGAATGAATTGTGAGTTGTCCACCAGTTATTTATTACTTTCTCGTTTACCAAAAAATAGAAACTGAAACTAGCAGAGAAAAGGATCTCTAATATACCTAACAATATGAATCATTGATGTCAATAATGTACATGATCGGTTCCAGGTACACAAGGATGAGACAGAAACCTCAGTTCTAACAAGCCAGCCACTCCCTAACCTTAGTCAACCTCCGCTAAGACAAAGTTACCGACCGGGTTCTTTCATCTAAAACATTGCATCATTTCTCTAAATGCTCAGGCTGAAGAGAACCTACTAGTTCATAGCTACAATCAGCTCAGAAGGCATCCAGCTCTTTATCGAGGGTTGCAGCATGCGGCATGCTGCATTTCTGAGGAAAATAAAAACTGTACACAAGCCACTAAAATTGAAGTTCAACCCAGCTCTTCAAATTCCTGCCTCCATGTTTCCTCTCACTGGAAGAGAAGAAGCACGAGCGCCCCTGGAAAAAAAGAAGGAAATGAAAGCCAGCAATGTAACATCGTACTTACCCGACATGCTGGCTTTCCATCTTCATCCACGATCCACTTTTGTTTAGCATTTGTGCCATTAGCGTGTATAACATTTCGTCTTTCAAGCTGTTGATGTAAGACTCATCCGGCTGCAAAATAGACATAAAACAAACCACGAACAGCAGCATAAAGACAAAAATGGTTTGACAAACATTTAATTTTAAAGGAAACAAGTAATCAAATTCCGACAAACATGCCTTATCACCGTTTTCTGAACAGACTCTGAGCTGACTGCATCCCTGGACTTCAGCAGCACTTCATGATGTGCAGCATTGCGCTTCACAGGGAGGAGGGAAGAAACAAATCAATAAATAGTAGAAATGAAAGGCCATGCAGGTAAACAAAGACGTAATTACAAACTAAAGCTCAAATATTAAACGACCGGGTATCCAATGACTCACAAAAACAAGGCCCTACTATTAACCACTGACATTTGGAAGATGAAAAAGACAATGTTAGGAAATATGGAAAGCATAAATGGATTGAAGAGCATGAGCAAAGAAACTAAAATCCAAAACCTCTATCTCCTCCAGCAATCCATCTCCATAAAATTGTGCACCATTTTCACCACCATCGTTCACAAGCAACTTGGTATCTAAATTGTAAGCATCAGTCCGTGAAGATTCCTGGGGTTTGATCCCATCACGACTTCCAAAGTGGTCATCACAGCTACCTGCAAGAGACGGAGGTCCATTATCCTTGCTGGAAATTTCACCATCTGGGTGGGCTAATACACTGGCATTTAAGATACATTCACCTTTAGGATTCTCCGCAAAAAGCATTGCACAACCGAGCTTATTGTACTCTTCAGTGACTTCTTTCTGCCGCTCAACATGCTGCATCTCACCCCTTGGCAAGCTAATGCTTCCATTTGTTAAATTGTCTGGAAGCAGTTCTGAGGCGGTTCCATCACTGTTCAGGTAAGTTCCATTGGCTTCAGCACCTTCCTTCCCCCGTACAAACACTGCTGATGAGCACTCTTTCAACGCAATCCCACTTCTTTGACCAAAGAGTTCAGGAGAGATCGATTCCGGCAGCTGAGGACTAATTGAATGCCTTTTCTCCGGACTCCCTTGATTCACATCTGCCCCTTCAAGCTCCTTTTTCCTTTTTAGACATCTTTCGGCAGATCCTGACCCATAAATCTCACCATTTTCTTGCGACAATTTATCGCCCAACTGCTGATTTGTCAGCCTTGGAGGTCGGCATCGTTTGTGACCCTCAGGAAACACATACGAAGGAATCTGCTTTCTACGAACATGATAAACATATATTTCCCTGCCCGGTTTCCAGAAACCATACACAGTGATCTGATGCCTAAACTCATCAACTGTTCCACGTATGTCAAATTGCTGACCCTCCTGAATTACCTCTCCTGGTTTCCTCTGCAAACCCATAAAAAAGGCACAATGCGCACACTGCTTTGAAGAATCTATAAACTCATGTGGATAAGGATGACATTGTAACTTCCCATATGTGTCTCGTTCTATCTGCAAAAAGACAAGTAACAAGTATAAAAGAGGATGTAATAGAAAGCTGAAGTTAAAATGTCTTCAGATATCTTGTCAATTCTTTTGTGAATAGAGGCTTAAATTAAGAGTTACCGAAGCCTCGTTCACCAATGATATTTCCAAAGTAAATAGATATTACCATCAGAGTCAACTGCCTTAGTCGGGATTCAACCCAGCCTTTCCAGGAGCGCAGGTCATCGACATCAGCTGCAATAATATCAACCTGCAAATAGTTTTTATAGCTTTCAAAGAACAAATATGGCTCAAAAAGAGCACTCCAGTGGGCTTTATTCAGCTCAATCTCCTGAAAATTGAAGTCAAAAACCCAAAACTTAGCAAACAACTGTCAAACTGCTCAACAGACGCCAGAATAGTGGATGGTTTATCTACCTCACAGGTCTTGTTACCAAATTGGAACTGCTCCATCATAACTCTCAGAGTACTGGCTGACACATTGTAGCTTGAGTTCATGCATGGGTAAGCAGGTGTTATTATTGGCATATGATGGCCACGGTCCCAAGGATATTTTCGAGGATCCCAAACAGAGAATCCAAGTTCGTTGTCCTCTATTTCACAAAGCATAACAGGATTTGGCCAGCGCCATTGTGTATAAACCCGGAAAAAACGCGAAACCAGCATGCTTGGTATGGCATTTGGATAAAGCTGACATACACGAGCTACGAGAAGAGCCCAATTTACACCCCCAAGAAACCCAGTCACCTGATGTACCAAAGACAACACGAGTCAATGACTACTAACCAAACCAAAAATGCAAAAACAAAGACAGCATATCTAAAATCAGACTTACATTTGAATAAACACCACGTCTTTTGGCCCAAAATTTTAGGCACCGAAGGGCAGTCCGAAAATGCTAGAAGTGCAGGACAACTCAGACATTTATAGACAAATTTAAAATAAAATAAAATAAAATAAAATAAAATAACATAGCAGTACTGAAGGAAATAAAAATAGCATTATGCATATAACTAAACAATTACCTCAACATTAGGAACAAGCTTAAGTATTTGATCTGCTACCCTGCATCCGTTGAGACTCCGTCCAGTTGCCTCATCAACATTATGCAAAACAGAGACATCAGAGATGTCCAAATCCTGATAAAATCAGCAAACACATACAATCAAATTATAGAAAAACTTTAGAAACTTCAACCAAGAAGAGATGAGAAGTAGAATAAATTAACAGAGGCTTACATCTGGGACAACCAAAAGATCAATACTTGCATAAAGGAGATCGATCGATATTCCATCAAGCTTGAACTTCATGACCGGGACATGAGCATCTGGTACTGGTTGCAATTCCGCAACTTCTTCTATCTCGGCCAAAATATCATGCAGCATGTAAAAGAAGTCCTTCAACCACATGAAGCTAAATGTTAGGAGGCATGACTATTAACCGAGCTTGTAAAAGAATCTAAGTACCCACTTACCTGCCTAGTCACATATGACGGCCCGACACATAACGTGTCTATATCAGCTCCAGGACCATGTACCTAACGCAGTAACAATAGATGACTCATATTCATCAAATTATAGAGATTTGCACAATCCAAACGCAAATAAAACATGCAGAATTGTACTTTGTAGATGTTAACAATAAAAAAGGACTACTCAATCTAGTTTAATCTCAAAAACAAGCAGATCTAACATATTTGCTGGTCCAGGTTTTCCGATTGAACTGGAACTAAGATTTCAATCATTAAACAATTCGTGGTGGTAAGAAGCAACACCAAAAGCATTCGGCCAACTGATTCATCCATGGCAACACGATGACACAACAGCTACCATAACAGCAGAAAAGAGACTAAATATGCAGCTGCTTCTTGTTTTTCCTCCCATAGTTGTGGCAAATACTAGATTCCAAGCTAAACCACACTGGTGAAGATAGAAGAAACAGAACCTATTGCACGACTTGAGGTACAAACTACCTTACGATCATTCAACTAAAGTGAAAATTACTCTTCCCAGATCTTCAATAAAAAGACGATAATGAAAGCCATTTGGGATGAGATTTGGACTACTTTCCTTCCACAAGACTCTGTTTCCTTTAAAAAGAACAACCCTCCATATTAACATCTCATTAGCTTGAGATCTGAAATGACTATTTTAGACCACATCAATGTTCGCAAAGACCTCTAATCCTTACAGAACACTTATGTTGCCCCTTGAAATATAAATTGGCACCTTCTTTTTACTTTTAAGCTTATTTAATAAGAAACTAGCAAAATCATCCAAAAGGAAGAGATCAAAAAAGGGGGGAAAATGGTATTTACCCCTAGTCGGTAAGAACCAAAAGTCAGTATTAATGAATTAGCATTCTCGACCATCTGATCAGTATATCCCCGCAGGCGAGTAATATCTTTCACCCAATCCTTCACAATCTGGAGAAGAAAAAGAGGAATGTCAAAAAGTGTACATGGCAGATTAATGAAGATCAGAAAGCTGTATCATATGCACCACAGACTACAGTGTACAGAGCTCAAAATTTCAGTAAATGGGTATAAGCAAATATCAAAGAAATTAGGACGTAAAGTAAACGACAGGATCATTGCAGTTATTTGCATAGAAAGTTACAATGTTGCCACACAAAAGATGCAAGCCCAGATCACTGCATTCTGATACTAAATCACCCATATAACACTACAATAAGCTAGCTAGTGGCACCTTACAATCTTGCGAACTAGCATTATGGACCTCAAACAAATTCAATTCACAATGTTGTACTACCAATGGAGGCTTCTCTCAAATTCATAAATCAAGTGTCACTTATCAGTTCATGATGGAACTGGTTCAACTTCGCGTTCAGGATAAAAATCTAGTTTTCAAAACGAAACCTTTATAGATATCAAATCGGCAAACAAATCTATAGTTTTTTAATCTCCTGGCCTCTTATTTTCGCCTATTATTGGGTGTCAATTATTAACTACAATGCAGTTCTATTTTCATAATCACAGACACCTTGCAAATAACATTGATTACTATCAACTTTACCAAAAGCCATTGTTAAGAGAATACCTGTTTAAGTCGAGTTAGGACTTCTTCCCTCTTAGCAGCCTCTTCAGCGCTCTCGTACAGCCCAGAATCTTCCAGAAACTAACATACATAAAAACCAAAATCTCAACAATTTTCCGAATCTCAAGCACAGAAAATCCAATGCTTATCTAAACAAATCAAACAAAAAAACAACAAACCTTTTCCAACTCCGTAGTTCTCAATTTATCAGCCTCTGACGGCCCTGCTCTAGACAACGGTTTCGTCACACCATGCTGCTTGGGAGCCGATTCCGGCGTTTGCCGCTGCTCCTGCGGCGGTGACGGCGAAGGCGAAGACGACACATTCGAACCATCTGAACCCACCATCTTTAACAAACACTCCTGGTTTAACCCTGACCGTAAGCCTAATCCTAAATTCGAAGGGAAAAAAACCTAATCAAAACTAAAAATCCATGAATCAACCCCCACACCAAATTATCCCCAAATTAAAATTTTCACCCAAAATTGTGGATTTGAAAGCCCTAGATCAAAATCCCAAAAAAGAAAAAAGAACAGGTCCGAAGCTCGTAACAAATTTTATCCCAACCAAAATTGGATAAAGCGGAAAACAGAGAAATTCAGTCGACTGAAGTTATGGTTCCGAAACACCGGAATTGCTAATTTTAGGACCAAAAATAATAAAACAAAAATACTTTTATTCGGACAAACTAATGGAATTTTGAGGTTTGAGAGAGAGAGATTGATTTGTTAGACCAAATATATATTTTTGTTGTAAAATTGGGCCGTCTAGAGGAAGCGGTGTTGCTGATATTTTCCCCCCCGCCTTTTTGTACTTTGTTTTGAGATATTGGATTTGGAAGATGCTATTTTGTGCTGTATTGTACTTTACCACTTGGGATCAGGACTTAGGATTTTTTCTTTTTTCTTTCCCCCTCTAGAGGAAAGATTGGAATAGTATTACAATTGGGTACTTTTGGTTCGCAGGTGTCAGAATGAACTTTAGGAATCAACTCTATAGTTCGTAATTGTCAAAAAAACTCTATAGTTCGTGTTCAGTAATCGAAAATCAGAATCGAGAATTGAAATCAAATCTTCAATTAATAGGTTTTGTAAAATTCCACCAATTGGTGTATTTTGACTAAAATTTACCAATGATTTTTCTGTTTGAACGTATGCATGGATCATCTATATATCCAAATGGTTTATTTAGACCTCTGGAACCTCATTCGGATATTGTCCGCATGATTATCTATACATTCGAATGGCTTACCCAGATGTTCGGAATCTCATCCAGATATTGTCTACATCAATTGCACATGTTTCAAGCATGCAGACGTCTGGATGACTTGCATATATGATTCCGATTCCCAGCAAATTAAACAATAATCATAGTAATGCTACGGATAATCTATGCAAACATTCGAAACCTCAGCCAGATATCGTCCGCATCAATTTCGCATATTTCAGGCATGCTGATTTTTGAATGACTTGTGGATATGATTTTATTTCTCAACAAACTAAACAATAATTAAAGTAATGATATATATTACAGATACTAAATTAAACACATGTATTAAAATCGATAAATTTATTCTAAATTCAAGAACAATAATTCCGATTCTGATTTTGATTCTTAAGTGCCAACCAAACTCTCCTTGGACTTTTATTTTGTGACGTTGTTTGTACAAAAGGTGGACAAGCTGTGGGGGAGGCGGAGAGGTGTGCAGTGATCTATAGCCAGGCAATAAAAAATAAAAAATAAAAAGCAGGAGAGTTTGCGTGTCAAGATTGGGCAAAGTATTGAATAGTGGGTTGTGGGTGTGTAGAACTCTAATTTGTCACCTCAAAAAATGGAAAAGTTTTCACTTCATGCGGTAGATTTCTTTTTTTTTTTTTTAATGATCGTCTATCCAACAAGTTAATAATGATTGTGAGCTTATGATCCTCAAAAGGAGTTTTGATATAATCGTATTTACAGTTCATGTTGTAATTTTGGCAAAACATGTATTTTACTCAGATTATCATTATTAATTTTTTCGAAAAAAATTTGGGTTAAGGAACTAGATCTTCTTTATCAGGAATAATAGGTTGGTGTTACTTAACCTAGTCAATCATTTTCAATTACCAAAAGTCAATGTCTAGTGAAGATATTTATAAATTTGCGTACTAAATAAATGGAACAACAAATACGAAGAATAGAAAGGAACAATCTGGATCACTGGAGAACATGTTTGCTCTAACTAAGACCCCACCTTATTCCTTTATTTGTTATTTTTCTTCTTTTTCTTGGAAACACATATATTCCTTCATAGTTATCCTGCCATTAAACAAGTGGCTCGGGATCCCGTGGGCACCTTACTCTTTGATATGCCCTGATTATAAATTTGACATCAAGAATCAAAATCTTACACCTTTCGCTGGCTCGAACGAATACTGTATTATTCAATTCAAAGATGCCTTGCGCGTAAATCTTCCCACCTAAGAAATCTTCATTTGGATCTAATTTATGAAAGTGCTGCCAACTTGCCTATCAAATTCTACATACAATCAGATTGAGTGAATTGTGAAATGCATGCTGTTTTGCAAAGTTGCATTTACTGTAAATTTTAAGCACACAGTTTAGTCATCTATCCTTAATGCTATATTACATGTACCTTGGGGAGAACATGTTTGATGGTGGCCTTATATTATTTGTCACGCACGAGGATGCTTTTTGCAGCCGACAAATTTGGGTTGGAAAATAAGAGTCCATGCCTGCCGCCCAAACGTACGACGGCCAAACTTTCTAACAAGGAGCATGAGTTGTTAATGAATTGTTGGAGTTGAGTTGCATGTGAAATTGTTGTAAGGTCGCACTCATAAATAATTTCATCCATCTTGGTGGTCGACTTAGAACCTCGAAACAGTTTTGTCAACCTGAAAAGTTCCTTTATACTTATCTCAATCAATGGCTCAACTAATTTTTGCCTACCAGCTCTGCATTCGGCAGCTTCTTTTTGTTTTGCTCTGATTCAGAAATCCCGCAAGTAAATATTCTGTTTTACTTTCTTTTTTTTTTTTTTTGCCATTTTTCCTAGCGAAAATTTTTAATTTTATCTACATAGAGGGAAATCATATCCATTTATTTATTTCTTATTTCTTATTTTTTTTTTTTTTTGCCTCCTCCTAAGAGGTCAACGGAAAATGAAGATCAATTCCACAATGTTGAAAGATGAAGAAAATAAAAAGCATAAGACTAAACCCATTTAAAAGAAAAAAAAAAACTTAAAATGAGCAGAATGTCGGACTTCCACGTAATGGGCTTTTTGTACGCGACTCTGAGTCAGTAGCGCTGGGTCAAAATCCGACCGGTCCTAGTGTCATTATTATCCAAAGGATTTGGACGCCGTCCTTAATATGTTGGGCTGAGCCTTATTAGTGACGACTCCCCTTTTACTTTGGGTTTTATGTCCTTGACTTTTCTAATTTTGGCAAAAAAATAGTTCGGCATGCAAGTAGTAAGTAAAGAGCAGCCTGGACTCAAGTCGGGCCTCGTGTCAATTGTGGTCCAGGTTCATTTTTTAACATCAAATACTCCTCCTTTCCATCCATCCCCCTTCAGAACTAAAGATGTGTTTGGATGTCATTTTTTTTCAAAAATCATACTTTTCAACTATCTTTTTATCTTACAAATACACTTATTTATAAAATAAAAATATTAAGGTATTATCTTTCTTAAAGAATCTTCCAAGAAACTCATTCCTAACCCACACTAACTTCTCCAGTCTGATGTGCTTTATTTGCAACCATTATTTCATTGTTATTGAACAAATACCGGTCATTGCAGCAAAATTATTATATTGAAACCTTATAACAATTAAAAAAATAAGTATGATTTAATGTTTTATTCGAAATAATAGATAACAGGCCAGCGTGATTTCAATTTATAACCTTCGGCCTTTCACCCTTTGCCTCTTTTACTCCACCCTTACAAGGCGGTTAGGAAGAAGAAAATGGCAGAAAAGAAAAGAAAGAATGCTTTCAAATTTTTTGTGTTTGAGAGAAAATCTTGAAAAGGAAAAGCAAGGATTTGGACAGATTTACTTTCCCTTCCAAAGCAAAAATCTTTTATGCCCAAAAATGGGCTAAAATGGAAGGAAAACCTTCTTTCTTTTATCATCCTTTTTTTTCTTTTCTTTTATTTTCTATACTAAATTTCCAAACTAGCCATTGATTAAAAAATGCAACAATTAGGAAGCTACAAATTGCCAGAGGATCAGGCTTGCAACTTTTGATTTGCACACCCAACACCAACAAGTACAACAACTACTACACTATGTTTTTGCTTTTTTATGTTTGAATTCACAGGAAATCAAATCAAACCAAGAAAAAGACCAATGAACAATAAAATTTAGCCATGCGTTACATATTCCATATATATTTTTTTGCATATCTGCCATCCATTCCGTTTGATCAGTGACATCAACTCAATTGATTCTCCCCGGAATCCACGCACAGAATTCAAACAGAACCAATTAATTATGACTAATTTGAATTTCAAAAGAATAAAAACCATTTATTGTTGTCTGATTTTAATAGCCGTAACATCATCCAGTGCACATTTTCAGTTTCAGCTTAACATTTTTTTACTCCCCCTAATTATTGGCTGCTCCTAAATTAATTACTCAACCACCCCCCAACTCTTAAAAATTTAAAATTCCCTACTCGCGAACTTTACTCCTACCCACCTGGTCCTCTTAATTACTGCATCTCGTCCTTGAAATTGTCCTTGTCCATCAAAGTTCAACGCAGTTGAGATCTGCTTACTTGCTACTATCAACTATTCTGCTGGTTTCGGTTTCAGCCAAGCCATCATCTTCTTTTCCAGAAAGATTTTCTGCACCAAAAATGGCAGAGATTTCTGAGCAAATCAAGTCCAAGTCAATGAAAATCCACTGAGATACGGGGACCCAATGTCCAAAATTTTTTCCTTTATCAACCCTTTTGTTACGGTACAAAAAAGAAGCCTATCAAGAAAAGTATATTCACTTTAGCTTGGTAAGTTTAGTAGCTTTAATGGTAGATTCAGAGGTTTGGTAGTACACAGTAAACGGAAAAATAATTACTATTTCATTATTTGTCTTCAAAAGCTCAAGAAAAAAAAGGCTATATAAGTGTAAGAAACAAAGGTAGGAAGGATAAAGTCAGTCAAGAGTTCGTGCATGTTATTGTAGTTATCAGTTTTGGTTAAATAAATCAAGAAAATAGGTCTCATTTTTAGTACACGTTGCTCCAGAAAGTTGGAGAGAGAATGTGAAGGAGACACAGTTTGTTTAGTGTAATATGTTTAATTGTTTGTTTATAGTTTGATAAAGTGATTAAATGAGTGGTTTTTTTGAGTTCCTCATTGGAGGAAGTGGAGGAGTGGAGTGCTTTTTTGAATTTAAGAAGAAAGGCTGTTTGAGTAAGATTCAAGCCTTTCCCTCTGCTCTCTTGCTTCTGTGATTATTGCTACTTTTACCATGTGTTAGATTTTGTCTGTGAACTTCTGTTTCTTTGACTAGCTTTTTGGTAGAGAAACAAGTGTGTGCCTGTGTTGATGGAGTGAAAGTTAAGAAAAGTGAGAAATGATTGTGCTTTCTGTAAGCAGCATTTTGAGTTCTCATTGGTTGACGGTGGAAGTTTTTCATGCCTTTTTTAAATTTCAGAAGGTGGCAATAGTTTTGAGCCTTTGAAGCACTCTTATTTCTCTCATCGAAATTATTGCTCTTTCTTTTACTGTAATTCAAACTTTTAACTGATTTTGTCTGTAATTTCTTGTTTGTTTGGTTGGGAAGCTTCAAACTATACTGATTTCTCTAATTTATTTATTTTTTAAATCTGTTTCTTTCAGTGATGCCTTTTTGTCTTGTAATACAGTTATTCACGAGGTAGTGTCAGACTCATTCACAAAAAAGAAAAAAGAACATAAAAATCCGATTTCATCTCTCCATTATTTAAACAGTTGATGCCTTTTATAAACCTTTTCCTCCACACTCCTCTGGTCCTTTTCTCATCACTTCCGCTGCTTATTTGCAACATGCAAAATATTCCAAGTGTCCTTAGCAGAGAGTAGTACTTCCCACTAGACATTTGGCACCCAAGTAACCCTATAGGAATCTTGACAGGCTCTTTTTTGATGTCTTAGTAGGATTCATTATCTCAAGCTTGCATTATTCCTTGAAGTATTGGAGTGAAGAGGAAGAAGATGGGAAAAGCTACAAGATGGTTGAGGGGCTTGTTGGGAATGAAGAAGGTTAAGGAGAATGTAGACAATTCTTCAAATTGTAGTGAAAAGAAGGAGAAGAAAAGATGGAGTTTTGCAAAATCTGGGAAGGATTCTGGGATTGTGGGTGGTCAGATTCCAGTGAGCATTCCGGTTAATGATTCAGCTTGGCTAAGATCTTATATATCTCAAACAGAGAAGGAGCAGAACAAGCATGCCATTGCTGTGGCCGCTGCCACTGCAGCTGCTGCTGATGCTGCAGTTGCTGCAGCTCAGGCTGCTGTAGCCGTAGTGAGGCTTACCAGCCAGGGCAGAGGATCTATGTTCAATGGAGGAGGTAGGGAGAAGTGGGCTGCTATCAAGATCCAGAATGTCTTTAGAGGTTATTTGGTAAGTGGGACTTCAATTTACTTTGATTCTTGGTTGTAGTATTGAACTTATCTCTTGGGCTCTATTCTCGACCAGTCATAGTTAGCTGTTGTCTGTTATTGCGTATTTTATGATTCTTGATTTGTTTACTATTTTTCAGTTATTTGAAAATGTTTCCTCTGCCTTGCTTGTTGTTGGATTTTGAAATTCGAACGTTTATAGTTCGAAATTCGATCTTGACTAGTCTTCATGTCTTAGAATGTTGCTTCCGTGTGGCGAAATTGGCATCTCTAAAATGGCGGTCCTCATTTTGCTGTTGTTCCATTATTAGTGTCAGTTTTTGTTCTAGAAGTGTTCAGCTTTGCATACATCTGTTTGAACTTTTTCCTGAATGATCTACAATTCATTTCTGGATTCCTAGGATCAGTCCTCTAATCTAATAGCCTATCCGTCTTCGTTCGTTAAAAGTGAACTGATTTTGGTACTATGACAGGCAAGAAAAGCTCTCAGAGCTCTGAAAGGATTGGTAAAACTACAGGCTTTGGTCAGAGGTTACCTTGTCAGAAAGAGAGCTGCAGCAACACTTCATAGTATGCAAGCTCTAATTAGAGCTCAGGCTGCTGTCCGCTCCCAAAGGGCTCGTCGCTCTATCAATAATGATTATAGATATCCACCTGATATGCGGGCTCGGAGATCTGTTGTAAGATGACTGAATTTCTCTAAATCTGATGAATTCAACTTACTAATAATTGGTTCTCCAAATTTGTTGCTCATGCTTTTTCATGTCTTTTCTCAGGAAAGATTTGATGAATGCAGAAGTGAATTCCATAGCAAGAGACTGTCAGCTTCATATGATGCTTCACTGAATGGATTTGATGAAAGCCCAAAGATAGTGGAAATTGACACAATCAAGCCAAGATCAAGGTCTCGTAGATTCACCAGTTGTATGTCTGATTCTGGTGATGACCAGCATTACCAGGCTATTTCATCACCTCTTCCATGTCCGGTTCCAGCTCGCTTATCGATCCCTGATTGCCAGAACTTGCAAGATTTCGACTGGAGCTTCTTAGGTGATGAATGCAAGTTCGCCACTGCTCAGAGCACCCCTCGGTTTATGAATTCTGGTCGTTCTAATGCTCCTGTAACACCATCCAAGAGTGTCTGTGGCGATAGCTATTTTAGGCCATACTCCTACTATCCAAATTATATGGCAAATACTCAGTCGTTCAGGGCAAAGTTGAGGTCTCACAGTGCTCCAAAGCAAAGACCAGAGCCAGGACCCAAAAAGCGGCTTTCGCTTAATGAAATTATGGCATCCAGAACTAGCTTTAGTGGTGTTAGAATGCAGAAGTCATGTTCCCAAGTTCAAGAAGATTTCAATTTCTGAAGTACCACTTTAGCTTCCATCTTTTTCATTGTGTTGATAATTTTTAGAAGATCAGAGTTTCACGTGTTGCAAAGAGTAACCGGTTGTGAATAGAGAAGAAGAACTAACATTACTTCTCTATTATGCCTTTTATTTTCCCTATCAATAGGATAGAACAGAGTGCTTGTGTAATTTCTCTGACAGGGTTTGACTCAACGAGCGAATGATGCTTCATGAATGAAATGAAAGTTAGCTATTATCCCCTTCCCTTTGTCATGTAATTGGAGTAAATATTCTCTTTTTCTCGCAAATTTGTCATTTGTTTACTGATTTCCGAACTTCAAAGAAGCCGTCACATAGTGGTCCTCTTGTTCATTTTAGCCGGATAGTATTATTATTATTTTTGGCAATTTTCTTTTATTACACCCCATATCAGTCAAAGATACCAAATTTGGATTTGGAGTCCCTGGTGGGACGTTCAATCTGGTTAATCCCACCTCTTTATGGGGAGTCAAGAAAGTGTTTAGTTCAAAGTTGCTCAAGTTAACCATAACAATATTCAATTAGATACTACTATTAGAAAAGTGAAATGAGACTTTCTCCTTGCCCCCGACCTTCTGCAGCCCCCAAATAACAATTACCAATAGAAAAAGGAATAGGATAATGTAATGTATTTTTAAAAAAGTTAACTGGGATGAATGTGGAGGACCATCTCATGTTAGGGGGAATGTGAGCTTTTTGGCACTTTTCATTGGAATGCGGCCTCCTCCCAATGCATTTCCTCATCACTACTTCTAATATAACTACAAGGTTACTCTCCATGAAACTTCCATTATTCTAAGCAAGAAATCTTGGGCACACAAAGGCAAAGAAGGGGCTCTCCTTCCCATCAATGTTTGTTCTTGCTACAAGACAGACGCTCAGAATGAGCTATTATTAGCTGGACAAATCTGAATATATTCCATTTAGTTGTAGGAGAATATTCCTCTGTGGTAATAAGGGTAACAATATTGAGCAACAGCTTCAAAATTTTTCAAATTCTTGAGGCCTTGGGTCCCGGCTTAACCCAAAGTCCCAACTTCTAAGTCGTCTTCTACACAAACTCGACTTTAAGGCCATGTTTGGCTAACCAAGGCAGGACATATAATCTCAGGTCAAAACCTTGTACAGCATTAATCCCAGGAGGAATTAATTTTAGGTTGTCCTAAAGAATATAATGGGGGGCATAAATGTCATTTGATATCATAATTTTGTAGTTCCCTTAGCCCACAATAATATATCCTACACCAATTGAAAAGACAATTTTAGCTTACATTAGCATGAGGATGACAGAGGTAAGTGAACTTAGGGTCGGTATGAATGATATTTTTTATAATGTTTTATACAAAATCATTAGCTTTTTTTATTAGTATATTTCTGAGATAAAAACTAAATGAAAAACGTGTTTGAGTAATAATTTTGAAAAAATAAAAATTCTGAAAAAAAATAAATACCAAACATACCGTTAATAATTACTTATTATACCACAATCAAGATACAATACTACACTTACTCATAGGTGATATAACACATTTAAAAACATTTTCTTAAATTAGAGGGAACAAGAAAATGAAAACGATAAAGAAAATAAAAGAAAAAAAGAAATTGGTTACTTTTAAATTTTTATTCAGGTGGGTGGCACGTGATTAAAGTATCCTTGAACCAAAAAAGAAAAGAAAAAAAAATGATGGTGATAATGAATCTTAAATTTCTTATCAGTAATGATTAGTATTTGATTTGATTGATTGATGTGTTGGGATATCTTGAAACTCGAAGCTTAGCATTGCAGCACCTATATATGCCTATGATATTTGAGGCCAGAACACACAAAAAAGTTCAGGGTTGGTTCGGTAATTTCAGATTCTTTGACAGCATCAGTTTCTGCTTAGCAAACGTCATCTTAGATATATTTCGTGCAGTGTGACGATAAGATTCTAGCCTGTCGTGCTCTTCTACAACATTTTAATTTCCGTAATTGCCCTTGCTTTAGTATCTTTTCAAGCCCTGTTTCTTTCTGATGTAAAAAGAGAGAACATGCTTTGATGTATGTAGAGTACTATTTTTTATTTATTTTTAGTTTCTTTGATTTGTTAAGGATTAATAACAATACAATGTTTTGACATAGATTCTTTCTTTTGGCTCGTAATTGACGAGTGAGTATTGCGTGCACCACGCGCGCCACGTGGCGTGCCACGTGGTGCACTAGAACTAATCATATATCGTCAAATAATACAAGGTATGACCCACCATTGTCACATGGCGATAAATTATTGGTTCTAGTACACCACGTGGCAATGCACGTAGTGTATTGTATACTTTTCCCGTAATTGACACAAAGGTTCTTTGAAGGCTGGTACAGATTTACACCTGTTAGACAAATAAACAAGAATTTAAGAAGATGTCCTAGAACCATCGACCATTTCGGATGGCATAGATTTTATTACTTCTCAAGTAAGATTATGGTACATTTTACCATGATCAAGCGCATTTAATTTGTTTCAAAGTACGCATCAATTAGGTTAATCCTATCTGATGTGAAGATTAAAATAAACATAATGAATCAACTTGCAAATAATAATAGCCTCACTAATCCAGATTTGAATAGTAAAAGAAAGGCCAAATGGGACACCTAACAATTAGTTGACATTTTTTAATTACCTTGCTAATCCGAGATTTGAACACACACAACAGAGAGAGAGAGAGAGAGAGAGAGAGAGAGAGAGAGAGAGCATTATTAGTATTTAAAAAAACTTTTTGCAAGATTAGAGAAGCATTAACCCAAATTAACTGGCATGTCTCTACTGATTCAAACACCTAAGTGTGAAATAGTAAACTTTTCTTACGTTTTTCTATGGATATCTCGTTTTACAAGAGAACATGGGAGGTGTTTTGTGGTTGGTCGAACGGCTATGATGGCGTCATCTTATCCCTTTTCTGATGCAGATTAGGATTTAAATATAGCATCTTATGATCTAGAGAGGTTTGTTGGAGATTAATTAGTGCAAAAAACGAGGTTAGTTAATGCAAATCGAGGAGCTCTAATTTGACAGTCCCATGAACTAGACCAGTGTTAATGGGGTTTGAAACTTTGAATTTTGAAAAGCGGGAGAGTGTGTAGAATTTATTACTTAATTTTTTCAAAGTAACGGCTGCTATCCTTAAACAATAATAGTACTTTCCAATTTACTAGTCCCATCAAGAACGAAAACATTACTCATTAGAGCCAAGTCAAAGAAAATGCTGGCATTTATATATCTATTTCCAATGTTTGCATAGTTGGTATTTGGTAGTACCATATTTAAAGGTCAATTCCAACGGTGAGTCTTTGGAATGCAGTTCTAACTTTGACCTTTTGGAGGCATTCAATTCAATCTTGGGCAAATGAATGTTGTTATTAGTGATTCATGTAATTTACTCACTAGCAAAACTTTTATTGGGACATTTTTTTTTCCCTTCAAGAACTTTGCATTTTGTTACGTGTGTACTATATATCAAGTCAATCAATGCTTCATTGGTCTCCTTCTCTGATTTCAATGCTAAAAGATAAAACAGAAAAGTGACTGTGAGCTTCATGGATTAAGAAATGTACTGAGTTGCTAAAAAAGCATGGCCGCTCATGTGCACTGCATTACCTTTTACATTAAGCAAGCGAGAAATAGGCATCCAAATTACAGGGGCCCGAATTCCAGTGCCACCGACTTTGTTCACAAGCCCTCTTTGACATGGATTGATCCCAGACAAGACAGGTCCAAAACAATGATTTATGAACAACTTGGTCCTAAACTAAATAAGAATGAGATTTGCGAAGTACAACCATATTCTTAATAGGGTTGAGCTGGGACCTAAAAATGGGCCTACAGAATACATATTTTGTCCAAAAGATGGAACTGTGCATGCATGCTAGACTATAAACGGCCGAGGCCTTTGTTTTTAGAGCCCATACAATATTCTTTCAAGAGGACAACAAGAAAATGAAGACGCACAGATTTCTTTTAAGCCTGGGCCACCCCACTAGTTGCCGGTGGTGGTCCTCACTGTCCTCAGATCCAATCATGTGAGTTAGAGCCCGCCCAGATTCCCGCAAAATCCGAAAGATGACGCCTTTTAGCCGTTACAACACTTGCAGCGTCCAACGGTCAAAAAACAGATATTCAAAATATCAAATCCAGTCCCAAACTGAAAGCATATCCACTTAACAACCGCCTTTCTTTCCCTCCTTGACAGTTAATTCTCCCTGCAACTGTCTCCAAGAAATCAATCACCTGGTGCCAAAAGTGCAAGAAAGTGGATACAACCATCCACTATTATAAACAAGAAGGTTCATTAAAGAGATAATTTTTTCTAATAAAAGCATAAAATTGGAGAAAGAAGCAAGCTTGAAGCCGAAAATGGACAGCTTTGAAAAGGGTTTTTCATCTCCAAACCGCAAGCTTTCTGTATCTCCAAAACCCTCATTTTCTGGTAAGTCCTTTTTTTGGTACTTATTCACTCCCTTATACATGTAATTTGAGATTTGCATCATCTATATGGGCTACGTTCTTTCTTTTAATGCTTAGATAATTAAGGAAAAAAATGAAATTATTGGAATTATTGTGTTTATAAAACTTGTTTGGTTTGCTCATCCTGAAAAAATAGGATCTTCGATGTTAAATTTTCTTGAATTGTAAGTTTTTCTTGGATTGTTGTTTTACCAAGAAAGTTGCCTTTGAATAAATGCAGAGGAAGCTAAAGAGAATGATGTAAACCATGATCAATTGGGTTCCGATTTCAAGTCTCGGAACACAAGGAAACCGGTAACCAAACATTTCATGTCACCTACAATTTCTGCCGTATCTAAGTTTACTGTTCCAAGCAAGAAGATTTTGTCTGACAAGAATATATCTTTAACCTGTTATGATGATGCACATTCTTCTAAATCCCCAATTCTTGAATCAAGAAATAGTCTCCATCACTCAGGTTCTGGTGCATCTAGTTGTGAATCTTGCGATCGAATATCAAGTCAAACTATTTCATCTCGTAATTACTCCTCTGGGACTGATGTTGATGATGAGCTAAAAACTTGTTTTGTGGATTCATCTTTGAAGCCTTATGATCCTTTCACTAATTATCTGTCCCCAAGGCCTAAGTATCTGCGTTACAAGCCAAACAGGAGGCGTGAGATACTCGAAAGAAGTGGGAAAATTAATTTCCACAACCAGAAAAATGTTGGTGAAGAGAAATCTTTAGAATGTGATCAAGAAGAGTCCTTGGTTCCTCCTCCACAAGAAGGTCCTTCACAGATTATGATGGTTAAGGGAGAGGATAACCACAACGATGGTCAAGATACTGATGATGAGGATGAGGAAGGAGAAAGTGAGGAAGCTGAAGAGGCAAAAAGCTGGAGTTTGAAAGGATTGGTGACATTTCTACTTTTGTTGATTGTCATAGGCCGGTCAATTTCATACATATCCTCCACGAACAGTCCTAGATCTTCATCTGCTGTACAAGCTGTAGGAGGTCTTAGAGAAGGCTACCACAGAATACAGAAACATCTATTTGAAATTCTCTATACAAATGTGCGCAGTGGTGCATGGAGAAATGGATCGCGTGTGCAACCAGGAGATGTGCGAATTGCTTTCCGGGGATTCAATCTGAATGGAGATCATGAATTTGGAAGGATTCGGATAGATTTAGATGATGAGGAGGAATTGGAGGATATTACCGATGAGATAGTTGAAATGCCTGAACCACCAATTGGCGAATTGGAAGATATCTGCGAGGCTGATGAAAGAGATGAGGATTTGTATGGGTTAGACTGTAAAAATGCTGAAATTAAGGACATAAACGATGAGATGAAAGAAATAGAAGAGGAATCTGATCATTTGCCAGTGCATGAAAGTGCTCAAACTGATGCAGCAACTGACCAAGAAATGAACAAGGTAGAGAAGCGTTCTGAAGGGCTGCAGCAGTGTGCAATTTTAAAGAGATCTGAATGCTTTCACGAAAGGATGGATGATACTGAAAGTGCTTCTGGAAATGAACCCGCTAATCTAATTTACAGAGGTGATCAACTGGAAAATGATCACAAGGCGGACCAATTTGAGAGAAGCACTGGGGTGAAAGAAGAAGAGGAAATGGCAGGGACTAGACTAGGGAGATGCGAAGATGCGAGTAAAAGTTGGAAGGGTCAAGTTTATCCCGGGTCTGAAGAAGAAGGTGTAATTTTTGTGCAAAAAGCGGGGAAGGAATCAGATGAGAATAAAATGCAGAGATCTGAAGATGAAAATGTTCTGCCTGCAAAGGTGGAAAATGATGATGGTGCACTACCTGGTGCTATCACGGTTGAAATAGATGTGAAGTCAATGAAGGATCTAAGATACATGGACCTTGGACCAATTACAGTGTCTGCCATATGGTTCTCTATGTTTTCCATTGTTTGGGCATCCTTAGTTTACATTTATTTACAGAGGGCAATGCCAGCTCCTATACAAGATTCTCAGCTTGAATTATCTGACAGAAGAGAGAAACTGATTCAAACACAAGCCTGTGATGAAGTTGAGTACATGGAAGAGAAAGCTGAGTCCATTGTGGAACCTTCTTCTGTGTCTTTTTCATTTGAAGAAGCTACAAAAGATCTTACTTACATCCATGCACCAGATGTCGAGTTGCTAGGAGAGCTTGTGATTGGTCAATTCAGCAGCTCACTTAGGAAGTGCGACCAGAAAGCCAGGACGAGTGAAACTCAGGAGAGCATTAACCCCATTTCTCACGAGGAGTCACAAGCTCATCCAGTTGCTCAACCTCAGACATTGAACTTTTCAAGTGCAGATTCTCCTTCATATGGAAGTTTTACAGCTGAAAAGATCATATTCAAGAAAGAGGTAAAACTGAACATATTGTTATAATACTAAATTTATCGCTTTATCATTTTGCTTTTCTGGCTAAATCAATCACTTAGGTTTCTATGCAACTTGATCTCATAGGAGCCTGAATTACTGCTGGCTTTGCAAATATAAAAACTCAACAAAAAGAAAAGAAAACTAGTCAGGCAAAACAAGTTACCATAGCTTCTTCTTCTTCTTCTTCTTCTTTGGTTAGCACCTTAGACACTTAAAAATTGGAAACAATGCTAGCTAGGAAAACTAGGTCAATCTGGCTGTCTTTTTTTATTGAATTCCACTAATTATACCTTTCCTGTTTTGCAATGCCTGACCATATTTTCACTTCCCCATAGAGGAAGAAAAGATCATATTTCTTGCTGGTTAATTTAACCTCTATTAAGGATATAATCTACGGATTTGAACAGAAATTCATGAGGATTTTACAACTAATGACTTCAAATGCAAACTTTGATACAAAGAAGTATTTAATCTCCTGTTTTTGTTGATACAGGGAGGTAAAGATGGAAATCTGAAGGAAGTCACAACTCCAGTGAGGCGATCCAGCCGAATTCGGAACATTTCAGTCACATCCCCTTGAATTTTGTCACACTTAGATGCTTGAATATTGTTACATTTAGATGCTTTTTTATCCTTAATGAAACAGCCTCTCTGTTGTTTCAGCAGTTAGCGTTCTATTTTCTCTTGAAGAATTGCAAAGTTGTCTTAGGAACTAGAGAATGCAAAGCAGGCTGTAAATTTTAGACCAATATCAATCTCCTTCACTATGCATGTTCTTTTCTTTTCTATATTTTTGTGTTTCTATTACTCTTTTATTCATATCTTAAATATTCCATTCCCTCTTTCCTCCCTCTCCCCCTCTTAAGTAGAGATGATGTCTAACAATATGCACGATGATACATGATTGCTTTTGTTGCAACTTAAACAATTACTAATAAATAATCTGACTGTGGAAAAATATATTTCTTCAAATGCATGTTCTTAGCTCTTTCAATTTTTAAGTGCATCTTCTGAAACCTTTCCCTGCTAAGGTTGGAATGATTGGCATAAGCTAGAGCGAGGCATCCTAATTGCGTCAGTTATTGATGCCACTGTGGGGGTTGAACAAAAGCACACATTCTGTTCTCTGAGCATCAATAGTGCAAACCGTAGTAAACAGCTTTTATTTGTACGTATTGTTGATGATCTTTGGCTTTCAGACCAAAAAGAACCAGGTATTCCATGATGTCCTTCTAATCAGTGACTACAGTGATGGAAAAGCAAGATGTGCAGCGAAGACCAAGTACATGCAGTATACAACTACAATGCTGGAAAAGCAAGATGAGAAAAGCAAGATGAGCAATGAGAGACCTGTGTAGTATGCAGTATGTATAGAATGTTGTGTGACTGAGATTTCATCTCCACAAGTGTAAACCTTCTTGCACATAAATAATTCAGGCTTACAGAAGATAAGAAAGAAATAAGAGACATATTATGCAGTCAAATATCTCTTAAAACCAGTTAAAAGCTCCCCCTTAAAAAAAATTTCCAGGCACCAGGCAAAAATGACTAATTTTACTGAAAAATACTTGGACTTCAAAGGATTTAACGTAATAGAGAAAGGAAGAGGAGAAGAAAGGGGAAGGGGTTACCGATGAACAAAAAACAAGATAATTTAAGAATGGCTAATGAAAATTTCGCAAATACAACATTTCTCTTCAACTTCTTCTCTCCTTGTAGTGTTACAAGTTCCATTCTTATTTTCTTTTCCTACCAAAAATCATTAATTATCCCCCTTTATCAAAAAATTGTTCACATCCCTCGACCATCTTAACCACCCAAGCTCTTTTTCAATGGAATCTGTGGGGGCCTGCAGCTACCATTGATGAAACTCTCTCTTCTACTTAGAAAAGATGATGTATGTGAACCTCTTGAAGTTTTCTTTGATATAATGGGCTTAGGATGATTGAATGATCTGTAGGCATCCAAGCCAGCTTCAAAACTCTTGCTTCCTTTGTATTTCCTTCTATAAGGTGACTCTTTCTTCTCCAGATCTTCTATGCTTTTCACCCTTGACAAACACGCAAAAGATTGAGATTTTCCTTGATAAAACTTAGAAAGCCCTCTCCTGTTAAGACAAGAGAACAATATTCCAGTTCTCTAACTTTATCAAATTGGAATAAAGTTCCCATCTATCAAAAAAGAGCAGAAGACAATAATCTTGAAAATTCTCAAGAAAACAACTTACTTGATAGGCAATTGTGACATGAGGTCTGATAAGTCATATAAAGCTCCACTAGAGTTGCAGGATAAAGAAAATGTAGCTGATGAAGATGCATCATCCCTTGTGTCGCTTGAGGAACATGATCCATTTGAAATATTTGAATCTTCATTAATAGAGAAAAATCCTGATGATGATGGTGGTGGTGCAGTATCAATATTATTCTGGCAATTATCTTGATCTCCATTCATTATCCAAGGATCTTTGTCCTTTATATCACCGCTATCATACTGAGACCACAGATCCTGAAACTTTTGAATTTTCCCTTCTCCCATATTTAAATTGAACAAGATCACAAAAAGTGTAACCACAAAGATGAAAGGATATCTCTTGTAAACCAATCAACTTTTTGATCAATTTAGAAAAGTTGACACACGTTTCGTATACATGTACGTGTGTTTAGACTTCCCTGTGGAACCATCACATGGCTATATAAGAGCCTGCCTTATGGATTAGTTCAGTAATCGATATAAAATCCATCATGACAGCTTGAAGATAGAATTTTTTTTTTATCTGAGGATATGATAGAGACAAATGCAAAAGAATCAGAGTTTACATCAGAAGGTTATATTTGCTTTTGAAATACAAGTCAGATTTGTATTTTTAGAAACCTATAACTTGGTTGGGAATATGCTAGTTCTTTTTTTTTTTTTTCTTTTCTCCTTTTAAATTTTTTTATTTCCAAGTATTTCTTGCTAGAGGGACGCAATGTTAATAATCATGCATTAGAACTTGTACTACATGCATCCAAAGTTCGCATATATTCAAAAAATTATACCACCATAATCACTCAATGCATGACGGCATATAATATAATGTCTACTTGAGAATTTTTAGGGGCTGCAATAAGGTATACCACCATTTATGGACAGGTGTTAATGAGTAAGTATGGTGACATGCAACTTGATGAAGTATGCAGTGGATTTAGTGGACTGGTTATATCTTGATATGGTAAATATGGTTACTGAAATTTCGCTTTCGTTGCCTTATCTGCAGATTCAACATTATCTTCTCCTGTGTAAGGTTTCAAATGAAATGAATTGCTCGACTTATACCACTATTAGCGTTCCAAAAAAAAAAAAAAGAATTCTTCTTTGTTATGTTGGAAAGGCAGCAAAGACAATATTACCTCAAGTTGTTTTCTTATTGGAATAATCAAATTATCTCATTAGAAATATAATTTTGGAGGAATTAGTGTGGGAAAAAATTCTTTCAGTAGCAATTAGAAATATATTTTGAAAAGCCAGGGGCAAAAAATCTCATACTAATGAAAGATTAGTAATTTAGTACAACAGAAAAAGAAACATAGACTTAGACCTTTGACAGAAGATAGATAACTGGGATGTTCTGGCATACCCCATACCTTATCCGTTTTCTCTGTTTATGATTATGATAAATTCTCTTACCTAACTCAGCAACTAGTCATATGAAACTTTTTCTTTTTGGTCCTTTGAAGACATAAATGCAAACAGACGACACAGATTTTCTTGAATGGTAAACATAAATTCTGGTAATACATATCCACATTGATGAGCTCAGGTTTGGCAAATCAAAGATAAAATACACAGGAAAATCAATGTATCTTACGTTAGTAGTAGTATTACATTGGCTAAACCAAGAAAATGTATCTAGGTGCTACCTAACCTCGGATGAGGCCGCTGGACATAATCATGCCTCTATGTTTTTTGCGGGATTGAAGTTTATCTTGTTAAAGATAAAACTGCGGTGGGAATCATCGTTAGAGATGGAGAAGGACAAATTATGGCAGCTGTAGCTGAATCAATAGAGCACACTATATCAGTGGAACATGCTGAATTAATGGCTGTATATAAAGCCTTGCAGTGGGCAGTAGAAGTGGGAATTGAAGCCTTCATACTGGAAAGCGATTCCTCCAATGTGATACGTAGGCTTAATTCAGCTGAAAGAGATTTATCGCCAATCGGACACTTGGTGGATAAAGCTAAAGAAATGAAAATAGGCTTTCAGTGTTGTATCTTTTCTCATGTATGTAGACCTGGGAATATGCCTGCTCATCTACTGGCAAAATTAGCTCTTAGAATTGAGCAGAGAATGATCTGGTGGAATGACTTTCCATCATCGATTGTAAAAGCTGCTATGCAAGACTTGAAGCAATGAAAATGAAGGATGTTTATTGTTGTTGTTTCAAAAAAAAAAAAAGTTTATCTTGTTAAAATATGAACAAAACTTAAAAAAGGTCCCTCAATGCAAGTTCCCCATTTGGGGACAGTGATTAGAAGTTGGAAGTCAACAATTCATGGCGACTCAGTATATTTTAGTGGTCTTTTCATCTTATCATGATGTTTAGAAGAGAAAATGGAGGGACACAGAGAGATAGAATTAATCAAACTTTGATTTTTCTCTTGACCGTTGTATTTGTTGACTTTAATAGTTTTATCCAACTGTAGACAAAAATCAACTTCTAAAGTGCTTGTTATAAATATATTCTAATATTCTTTGAAAATTGATTTTTAAAAAAATTAAAAATTAGTTGCTTTCAATTTTAGTTTAAAAAATTCAAAATCAGGGAAAAAATTAGTTGAAAATATTACAAAATATATTTTTCAAAATCAAAGGTTAAAAGAAGGTAGAAAAAAACTATTGAGAGCAGAGCAGGTCTAAAGCATGGGATAAAAAAATAACTATATTTTTTACCATTTCGTTCTTTCCTTCCGTTAATTATTTCTATATGGATTATTGTGATCACGTCTAGGAAAATTAGGATCTTGTTTGCCTTTTTCTTTAAATGTGCGTAAATTATGTAAAAAATAAAAAAATAAAAAACAGTACACGATAAATTTGCAAATCACTGGCTACGAGAGGCAGAGGGCCCAATTATGAGATTAGGCTAACCGACAAATGGTCGATAATAAGCGAGCCCTGGTCCACTTCTTTTCGTCACGTGCTTATCCGTACAACAATAACGGGCCTTAACAGCCCACCGAGTAGCCCGTAAATTTCTATGGAGCGATTGTTATCATTCTTGTCACTACTTGCATCTACGGCTACGAGGGCTGATGCCAATTGCCAGATACAATAGTTAGGGACAGATTGTGGTCCAACCGAATTGATTTAAGACACTTCACATTTTTGTTGGCAAGATTGTGGAAAGGAGAACAATGGGGAGGGATTGTGGAAAGAAGAACAACGGGGATGGAAATTAGTGTTGATGAGATTCGTACATTCAACTTTTAGGGTGCAATCGTAAAATTCTAATCGCTCGATTCTCTATTCGTTCTTAAATTTTACTTATTAAAAATTGAAGTACATACGAGATTTTATGTGCAAGATTTTTTTACAAGTACAATAAACATTGTTTTGATCGAAACTGCAATTTCGACTAGGTTGGGCCACAGAAAGCATCCTAAATTTGGGATTTAGGACTTGAGATGGGGAAAAGAAATTTATGATGCTTTATAAATGAGTTCATATTTTGTTATTTTAGTTTCATTGCCGGTGAATTTCAACTTTTTTCTTGTTTTGGTTGCTCTTCTATTAGTGGCAATCTGATAATTACTGGCTAAAGATTTTGTCAACGTAATTTATACATGCGTACATTTATGTCTAAAATCTTTAAATCCCTTTATTGTGGGTTGTGCAATTTTTTGAAGTATTCCCACCCTTAATGGCTTGGTCAAAAATTAAAAAAAAAAAAATACCATATAGCTCGTAAACTAGTAAAGGGATTTAGGAAATGAGTTAATAATCTATATAACTAGTAGACAAGAGAGTTGAATTTGCGTGAAACACCACACAACAAGAACAATTAAAATAGTACATAATTAGACTAGAGATTTGAATTTGCATGGTACACGACACAACACGATAAAATAAAAGAAAAATGAAATGCTGGGACAAAACGGGTTGAAACACAAAGCCTAGCTCATTATTTTGTTGAAAACTGGATCAAGATCACGAAATTCAAAGTCTAAATTGCTAGCCTTAGCTGTTTTCTGGTACTGCCACGGTGAATTCAAGGAATGTAGTACATTGGGTCAGGCAGCTTGAAAGTCCGGTTTCCGGGATTGCTCCCAAGTATGTACACTCCACTGATCCCCTATGTTTCCAACAATTCTGTATCCTTCGGCTACAAGCTTAGTCCTCTCCTTGGATTTGTAAACTAGTGATGTACTCTTGTCCGATGAATTCCTGCAATCAATCAAGATTTCAAAGGTCAAGACAGTTATCAGATTCCAAGCTTATATGTATCAGCCAACTTTTACCAATATTGTTGTCCAATGTAGATAATGCTTACTTGAGTATGAGCTTTTCCCAAGTGTAGTATCCAACTCTCTTCAAATTGGTAACCCTTGCTTTTTCTAATTTTTTTGATGAACCAGTAAGGAAAACAGCCTTAATCCCCAATTTAACCAAATTTTTGTAAAGTCTAAGAGTCGCCGGAAGTGCTGGTACTTTTGCTGTTAAAGTATATTCATCAAACGACGTAGAGTTGTATTCCTTCGCCCTGACACCAAAAGGTCGCAACAATTATATACAAGAAATATATTTAGAAGAAAACGAAAAATGCCATGTTCATAAAATTTATGTTGATCTTACCCAAATTGGACGTCAGGTCTAGCATAGTATGGCAAATTGGAAAATGCAGTCTCATCTATGTCAAATACCCAAATGCTCTTGCCATCTTTTGGAATTTTGAGGCTCTTAGCGTACTTGATAGCAACATCGGCCACGGCTTCACAGTCATGGCGGTATTGCTTGCCTAGCATGTAGTGACCTATGTAGTTCTCACATGTTGCCGGGACTAAATCCCAGTTTTTTATGTTGTCAGTCTCAACTGCCAGTCGCCAACTCAGGCAATCGATACCAGGAATTGAGTGACCAGCGGCTTTAGCCATTGGCCGGAGAGGGTGAATTTCTTTGGGCTCCAAAGAAGGATTAGCATTAGAACTTATTGCAGCAAATACAAGAAAGCAAAGAAATAATAACGCCACAGCCATTGCTAGCTTTTGCTGCTTGATAATATTAATATTGGAATACTACAGTGGTTCACTCTTTATATAGAAAAAGAAAAAATGTTCCCGTATGAGTGGAAATATCACCAGCTCAATTATTGATAGTAAAAATCTTTTGACCACTAAAATTTGACATACGCAATCTGATCCTGTTTCTTGTTTTATTACTTGTCCAATGAGGCTCGTGTGGAATGCTAAAACTAGCATCTAATGTCGTCTATTGTATTTTGACGTGCCATAAACCATAACCAGAAAGAGAATAGGGACAAAAGATCTGGCGATGATGATATTTATGAACACATGAGAACAAAATTATTTTGCACTTTACAGTTAAGGTCCCCATGAACTGCACAAGATGTCCAATAGCTTTCGTTGTGTAAATTTGTCAATTCAGTTGATGGTCATTCATGTGATTCATAAAGTTTTTCTTGAAGTTCAAAAGTTTGGTTGTTGATGTTTTTCTTTTATCAAATATCATAATTGTGATGTATTAAATAGTTTCATATAGTCGTGAAATGCTAAGGAATAAAATGCTCATTTTAATCCTTTGAGAGTTTGATAATAATTAAAGACAATTGCTGTAATTCTTCCCTATACTATTGACACCCTGTTTATCCATTTTACATTGTGTAAATTACAAAAAGAAAATGTGTTAAAAAAAAAAAAAGAGTAGACAATTCTAGCAGTGGTTTGAATAGGGCCGTTATTGCCTTTTTGAAGTATTCTTAAAAAGAAAAAAGGGCTGCAGCTTTTTAAAGAAAAGATGTGATGTACATGTTAGATAAAAAAAATGATTGAAACCATAAAAGAACGGATTGAAAAACTATATTTTAGAGAATATTTTGTTACATATTACTCCATAATAATTAACAATTCAAAGTGGCATCCAATCAATTTATTCAGCCAGAGTACAGAATTGGACAAGACAGACAAAACCTAAATTGCAGTATCAAAGCCCAGCTAGTTATCCTGCAGGAAAATTGAAGAAGATCAGGCAAATTCAAAGCCTAATTAATTAGCTAGCCGGAACTAGTTTGAATACTGCCATGGGGAATTCAAGCAACGTAGTACCTGTGTTTTTAAACTCGGACCGGACCGGCCGGTCGAACCGGGAACCGGCCAAGTGTCCGGTCCGAGTTAGCATAAAAAATCGGTTTTAAAAAATCCGGTCAAATCCGGTTAAAAACCCGGTCAAACTCGGTCAAAAACCGGGTTTGACCGGGCAAAACCGGAAACCGCCCAGATTTTTTTTTTTTTTTTTTTACAAATCCAACCACATTAATGCTCCACACTTCATTAGATATGGGCTATTATACATATTTGTAGGCTTCCATATTCATTGTCTGAAGAAAATAGATTCCAACAATTATTTGTTTTTGAGTTTTGACAATGACATGAGCCCATTGACATACATCTAACAAATGAATATCAATGCTAAATCAATACATGATTTTTATTTGCTTGGCCCAGTTATCTGTCAAAAGTCAACCAACTTTTTTGACCAATTACAAAATATTAGTGGTGCCTCACTTCTATTTCTTTATACTAATTATATTAAAAAGTAAATAATTTAAGTCCATTATATTTATTGCTAATTTTTTCAATTCAATGCTTTTTGAACTATTAATAGCAAGATATTAAAATGGTTATTGAGGGTATTTTGGCTATAATTTTTTAGACTAACAACTAAAATTAAGAAAAAAATTAGTAAGTGTATATATGTGTTATATATATATATATATATATATATATATAAAATATTTATGACGTCATCCGGTTCGACCCCGAATCGACTCCCGGTCGAACCCATTGACCCCTGACCCCTGAGCTCGGCCGGGTCGATACCCGGTCCGAGTCTGAAAACATAGCGTAGTACATTGGGTCAGGCAGCTTGAAAGTCCGGTTTCCAGGATTGCTCCCAAGTATGTCACTCCACTGGTCTCCTATGTTTCCAACAATTCTGTATCCTTGGGCTACAAGCTTACTCCTCACCTTGGATTTGAAGACTACTGATGTGCTGCCCTTTTCTGACGGATCCCTGCAATAAATCAGGAGCTCAAAATCCAAGACATTTGTCAAATTCCAAGCTTAGATCGTCTACCAAATATGTATAATGTAACATGGGAACAAGTGAAGTGTTATCTGATCAATTTTCTTGCATAAATATATAGTCTCAGACTATGGACGGAGTTGAGTATTTTATTTTATTTTAATACTTTAGATGCCGATTTAAAAACAAAAATGTCGTAAACAGAGGAGGGTTTAGTGGCAAAGCAAACATTAACGTTGTATTCCAATGCAAGAAAAGCTTACTTGAGTATGAGCTTTTCCCAGGTATAGTATCCGACCCTCTTCAAATTAATAGCCCTTGCTTTTTCTAAAGTTTTTGATGAACCAGTAAGGAAAACAGCCTTAATCCCCAATTTAACTAAAGTTTTGTATAGTCTAAGACTGGCTGGAAGTGCTGGCACTTTTGCTGTTGCAGCATATTCTCTAAACGCTGTAGAGTTGTATTCCTTCGCCCTGAAACCAAGATAATATACAGAAATTACATCGACCAGTCAAAATGGAATACAAATGCATGTTTTCTCAAGAATAACAAAAACGTTCTTACCCAAATGCAACGTCAGGTCGAGCATAGTATGGTAGATTGGAAAGTGCAGTCTCATCTATGTCAAATACCCAAACGCTCTTGCCATCCTTGGGAATTTTGAGGCTCTTCGCGTACTTGATGGCAATATCAGCCACGGCTTCGCAGTCGTGGCGGTATTGCTCGCCTAGCATGTAGTGACCAACGTAGTTTTCACAAGTTGCCGGGACTAAATCCCAGTCACGTATGTTGTTTGTTTCCACGGCCAGACGCCAGCTCAGGCAATCAATACCGGGAATTGGGTGACCAGCAACTTTGGTCATTGGGCGGAGAGGGTGAATTTCTTGAGGATCATGAAGAGCCTCAGCATTCGAAGTCCTTGCAGCAGATGCAAGAAAGCATAGAAGCAATAATGCCACAGCCATTTGCTAGCTTTTGCTGCTCGTTAATTTTAATATGGGTGGACTCGAATAGTCACCTGCTTTATATAGGCAAAAAAAGGAATAATTGTTACGATGACGTGTAGCCTTCTTACAAAAACTTGCTATTTTTTCGCCTCAATCAATTTCGTGTCACTGTTTACTTAAAACGTCATGTGTGACTGGAAATTGCAAAACATTTTTGCTGGAAAATATGAATTTTGGAGTCCAGACTCTGGACCACTAAAATTTGATATGTGCAATCTGGGTCCTGTTTCTTGTTAGTTTATGGCAGTCGTGTGGAATTGCATTCGACTGTTGTGTGCGGCATTTGACGTACCATGAGCAAAATGCAATTTCGAATAAAGATCTAGAAGTAAAAATTTTTGAACCTAGAAGAACATTAAATTATTGAATACTTATAACCACGGTCACCATGATCAGATCAAGGTATCCAATAATTTGCTTCCATTCTGTAAATTTGTCAATTCAGTTGACCGTCATTCATCTTATTGATGTTTTTCTTGAAATTCAAAATGGAGGAAAACATTTATAGAAATACAAGTACTCTGCAAGTTTGCTTATTGATGTTCTTTTTTTGTATTAACTAGTTTGATTCGCAAGTTTGCTTATTGATTTTTTTTTTTTAAGGTATAAAATAGAGTTATTGTGATGTACTAACTATTTTGATACACTTTCAAGGAAAGGGGAATGAACAAAATGCGTGTTTTTAATCCTTGAAATCTAAAATGCTGGGAGGTGCTTCCAATTTAGGTTTGTCTTTTTCCTTTTGTGTAATCTTACAAAAAAACCAAAACAAAAAAAAAAAGAAAAGAAAAAAACAAAGAAAATGGGGACTTGGACGTTAACGAATGAGGCTTGATAATTCCTCCAGAGGGCCCAAGATCTGTACGGGAAATAGAAAATGGGCCAGGTATGGATTCTCTTACCAAGTAAAGCGGTCCAGGGCTCCCATTTTTTATTTTTTATTTTTTTGTTTGGGTTAATATTATCCTCGTCAGTATTCATCAGAACGGTTTAACTCGATAGGTATAATTGGGAGTGTCAAGTTACTATTTGGTAGGAAGGAAACTTCGGATTAGATCTTCTAGTCTAATTTTTTTTAGTATTTAACTTGTATCTAATATAAAATTATATTGTATCACTTACGAAACTACTCTGTATTACTAAACTGAATGACGTAGTTTTATATAATTTTACATTAATATTGTGTAATTTTACATTTGGCAGCATTGGACAAAAAAAAAAAATAGAGAGAGAGGATCTCGACTAAGAAAATTCCTATTATATTTTAACAGAACAGAGCCTAACTTTGCGGATGGGGATCCATCCGATAATATTTATGGTATTTCACCTATGTAAGAAATATTGCTATGTTATACGACTTCGTCTTCCAGACAGAAAAACAAAATTTATCGTATCCAAGAAAGGAGGATCTCTCATTATACTAGTAAAAAGTCGCCCTAGCTCCTTCTTCCGTTTGACTCTTAAGTCTTTCATTATTTCATTTCCCTTAATAAAGTTTGGAGTCTTTTTGAATTGGAAAAGAAAAGTAAATAATTTGAACAGTAATGCTTAAAGTATTAAAAAATAAAATAAAAAAAGGAGCAGGGGACTAAACTATTGTTGAATTTGAATTGTAATGCTTAAAATATTAAAAATTTAAAAAGAAAAAGAAATTGACAAAAAAGGACAAAATAGTGGAGTCGGGACTAGACTCTAAAGTATTGTCTCAAATTAGATTACTGTTTTGCAAACCCTGTGGTCCCCTTTGCGTGGAAAGGTGACAAAAACTGGTTTTGTACCCTTCTTTTTCGATTAAAAACGAGTCAGTTTTATCATTTTTCCATTTTTTCAGGTTTTTTTAACACCCCCACTCTTTGGAGAATCTCTGAAAAAAGTATAGTGGGATTTAAAGGATTGTTCATATTGTAATGTAGCAGGAAAAAAAGGTGCTTCAACTGCTTAAGTCTAAGATCATATTTCTACTGAATGTAAATATTTGGTGTCAATTGTACAATTTAGCTATGCTACTATGCTACATGAGTTTTATGAGGTGATTTAGGTGCTAGAAATTATGACTCCATCTGGATGATTATTTTTTTGGCATTTTTTAAGAAATGTTACTATAGTAACTTTAAAGATTTTTCTCGATAAATATATTTGTGAGATAAGAAGTTAATTAAAAAACGTGTTTAAAATTTAAAAAAAACATGTTTCTAAAAAACATAGTCAAACAAACAAGCCTATCTAATCAATCTTGATAATGCCCCTTTAGCGTGGTCAGTTATATTCAATTACATAGTGTCATTCGGTAAGTCTCGACTGTTTAATCTAATTTCTAACTTAATTGACAATTTAACCAAAAAAAAATATGGTGCCCATTTTAATTAAGAAAAAACAACAAAACAAAGAAATAGTGCATTGGAAGTTGTGGCAGCAGTTACTACAAGAAAGCAAAGAAAGAATGCAACAATCATGCTGACAAATATTAAAGTGCTGAACTACCCCATGCATTTTGCTCTTTAAATAAAAAGTGAATAGTCTTCTAAAAAATAAAAATAAAAAGTGAATGATTGAAAATTGTATGAAATTATATCTTGATTACCAGAAGTATATGCTATTGCAATCTACTGAAGTATGTGATATATCTTACTGACAATTTTTACTATTTCATTTTTTTTCATTGATTAACTATTTCTATACGAATCATTGTAATCCTATTTGAGAAAATTGAAATCCTGTTTTTTTAATTTTTATTTTCTATGGCGTGTAAATTATAAAAAACGAAAAAGTACAATGATAATTTTTCAAATCAGAGACGCGGAGAGACGGAGGGCCCAGTTAGTGCTAACCCGTGAATGGTCAGTAATGACCAAGATATGGCCCACTCTTTTTCCTCACGTGCTCAGTCCTTATGACAGTGATGCCCCTCAGGTCCTTACAGCTCATTCTGGGCTATAGGCAATAAATTTTTGAAGATGTTATTATCGATCCTTGTCGCGACTTGCCCCAATCCACGAAGAGATAAAGGGCCTGACAACTATCACCAGACAGAGTTGTGGTCCAATTCGTTTAAGATGTCTCAAATTTGTGATTAGAGCAGTTAATTGATACAATCGAGACATATTAGGTAATTGAAGTAGTTAAGTGTAATTATCCTTTCAATAATTAAGTTCATCTTATTGTTTTTTTTTTTATTTTTTTATATTATTTCTTGCCACTTACAATAAGAAGAAATAGTGGTTCTTTCTTCAAGTCACAACATTAGGAGATTGTGGTATCGCATCGCATCTGTTCCAAAATTAGAAAATTCGATCTTCATCTTTCTACAAATTGTTTAATTAATTCAGTTATAATCATCATTCCTTAAATAACAAAATATACTAATTATTATTAGTTAAAAAAATGGGATAGTAGAGCTTCTTTTTCTTCTTTTTAGCTAATTATTTCCCCTCCCAATTTGGTGAACAAAGGGAAAAGTGGAAACTAAAGAGAATAAAATGAGACCACTTTATTTAGCAGTAGTCTGCGTTGTTAAAGATCATTGGATCCATGGTGAGCAGCACATAAAAAATTAACAGGAAATGATGCTGACAAAGACCTCATTACTCAGTGGCCTTAAACTGAAGTGACAAACCTCCAAAATCGCGCAATGGGCTGGAGCACGATTTTTTATTTGGAGAAAGATCAGAACAAAATCTTTCTTGTTTTTTCAACCAATGAAATACATTGGATCTGGTACTTTGAAAGTTCTGTCACCAACGTTTTCCCCAAGTATATCGCTCCACTGATCTCCAATATTTCCAACAATTCTATATCCGGTTTCCACTAGCTCTGTCCTCTTGTTCGATTTGTACGCCACTGCTGTACCCGTATCAGAGTCTCCCCTACAATTTGCAAGAAACAAGATTACCATTTATGGCTCTATTATTTTAGCAAGTCAAACCCTGATGATTAACTACTGACTTTGTTATTTATTTGTGAAAATAATAATGTAAGAAATCTTCATTTAAAGGGGTGTATTACTTTAGTATAAGCTTTTCCCACTTGCGATATCCGACATTCTTCAGATTAGAGATCCTAACTTCCCTGTAGGCCTCTTTTGTTCCTGATATAAAGACGGGCTTGATCCCCAAAGACAATAGGGTTTTGTACAAACGAAGAACTGCTGGCACTGCTGGTGCCACCCCCTCAGCCACCCACGCATTAAACTTTGTATCGTTGTATGGTATTGCCCTGAAAAAGAAATAAAACAATCGCCATCATTGGAGTGTTAGAATTCTTAACATCAATAATTCAACCTTATTAATTGCCTTTTTCCACTGCATTACACAGGGTCTAGGCAACTTGACTATTTCCCTGCTAGGTGCGTTTTCCGTCATATATTTTTATATTTCTAATGCATGACCTTTTGTCAAGATGGAATATGAGGTGTAAAATAATTGTCAAGTTACATTAAAATAAAAAGAAAATCCTTGTCAAGAAACATGACAAAGGTTAAAATTTTAACCATGACAATAACGTGTGCATTATTATATGTGCCAATAATTTTATAAATCTCCCTAACTTTAATGACTGCAAGAATACAGGCATTCATAGGATTAATGATGTTATGATTCTATGTTTTCTTACCCAAATTGGACATCTGAACGAGCATAATAAGGAGAATTGGAGAGTGCGGTCTCGTCTATGTCAAATACCCAGACTTCCTTGCCATCACCAGCAAGAGTGAGGTTTTTAGCGTATTTAATGGCAATATCAGCCACAGCATCACAGTCCTCACGATACTGCTTCCCTAGCATGTAGTGACCAACATAGTCTTCGCAAGATTCAGGGACCAGTTTCCAGTTACGCATGTTGTAGGTTTCAACGGCGAGACGCCAGCTTAGGCAGTTAATTTGTGGGACTTTATGGCCAGCAGCTCCAGATTTTGGCCTAAGAAGATGGACTGGAGCAGTGATGCATTCTTCATTGGAGGATTGATCTGTCAGAAGACGAATTGGGTTACGGAAACATGCTGCATGAGAAGTTGCAGCTAGAGCAACAAGGAAAATAAGCACTGCTGAAACTTTCATGTTTTTGAGCTTAGGAAATGATATCAAATAATCGTCTAGATAGGCTGTTTTTATAGAGGCGAGTGTGGAAGCGGAGTGCAAGAACATTGGACTGTATGATAATAAAAATCATTGTCATCTTGTAAAATAATGCAAGGGCCGGGCAAATTTCTTGTACTTTTTTTTTTTTTTTTGTCATTGCATGCAAGTGCACATGTTGATTGGCAGTGTGTATTTGTATAGTTCCCTTGTTTGAAAAATTCTATGATCGGCCAAGGCATTGTGCTATGGACCAGCCGTTCGACCAGTAACGCATTGAGAATTATTGAGTGAGCTATTGATACTTAATTGTTTGTAAACACATTCTGATTTTTGTAAAAGTTGATTTGAGAAAAATTGAGAATCAATTACTTCTAATTTTAACTTAAAATTTTTTAAAAATATATTAAAAAACAGTTGAAAATATCATAAAATATATTTTTTAAATTAAAAGTTAAAAGTAGTTTAAAAAAAAAAGCTATTGAAAATAGGCTCTAAATGTTGTTAAGGTTATAATGGACTCTAAAATTAGTTAAAATTTTGATTTTAGAAAAATCGAGAATGAGTTCCTTCTAATTTTATCTTAAAAATTCTAAAATAGAGTAAAAAGAAAAAAAAAAAGCTAAGAACATTATAAAACAAATTTTTTAAAAATCAAAAGCTAAAAGCAGGTAAAAAATATCTACTGAGAATAGTCTCTTAATGTAGTTAAGGTTATAATATACTCTAAAATTAGTTTAAAAAATTCAGTTCGCCAAATTTGACCATCTAACTTTTGTACGTTTTGCTATTTAGGATGGAAATATTCATCATCCCAGACCTAGTTTAATCACGATTATAGAGTTTTACTAGAAGTACTTTTTTATTGAAAATTGTTGGAGACTTTAAAAAACGAATGGATATTTGCTAAAGTGGTCCTTCACATTTTCACAAAAAAAATTTTTTTTAGTCCCTCGTATTTAAAATCATCTAAGATAGTCCTTCACACGTGTATATATATATATATATATATATATATATATATATATATATAAGTGTGCCTCGATAAGTCCAGAGATCATTTTTGCTCAAATTTTCGGCAAAATCACAAGCACAAAATAGAAATACACACGTTTCCTTATTTGAACAAGGTGAAATTTGCCAATTTGATCATAGATAATTATTCGTGAGTGCTTGCCAATGGATTGGGGATTTGATGATTTTAAAATTAGGGTTTTTGATTGGGTGAAAATGCGACAAATTTTATGATTTCACCTTTTTAATAGATGAAAATGTGTTTGTTTCCATTTGCTCTTGACTTTGCCATAAAATTGAGCAAAAATAAATTTTGGGACCAATCGGGACACATTTTTTATATATGAGGTACTATTTTGACTGATTTTGAACGTGAGAGACTAAAAAAGTTTTGTGAAAATATGTGGGACCAAAATTAGTAAATTTTCAAAAAATGAAAGAGTTTTTAAATAAATTGATTTTTTAAAAAGTGTATTGTACTAAAAGTTCTTTTGTAAATCGTTGGCAGCAATAATTAAATATCATGAAGAAATACAACTAATAATTAAATATTTTGTTTGAAGGCATATAATTGGTGACCACTCCCTTAAAGATGAGCGGGAACGTGTCAGTGAACGAATTCTACCGACAAAACGTACAAGTAGATAACTTTTCTTTGTACAGATAATTTATCACGTGGTGTGTTTTCGTTTTGCTTTTCTTTCCTCTTTCTTTTCCTTCTGTTTCTCACCGTTGTCTAATATTTTATTAGTACTTTTGATGATTTGGTAAATATTTTTTTTTTTTTTTTTGCTCTAGATGATTTGGTAAATATGATTTAACTTTTTTGTGGTGGGACTTGTAAACATACGGCACATTTTCCGTGTAAAACACAGGTTGAGTGTATGGGTATAGAAAGAGATAAGTGCACAAAATAATATCAAGAAAAAGAAGCAATAATATTTTGAGGTAAAGTTCAGTATGAGTTCCTTACAATGGTGAGAGTAACAAATTTCACTTCAAAGCCGAATATATGATTCAATGAGATGAAATACCTATTTTCAACTGTTTTCTTCAAATTGGTTTTAGCTTCTAATTTGAAAAAATTCATTTTATAATATTGTCAACTTTTTTTTTTACTTTATTTTTAGTTTTTTAAAGCTAAAATAAAAAAAATTGATTTTTAAATAATTTTTAAAATTTATATTTTTTTTCCAAAGAATCAAACAAACTCACACGTTCGGGGAAAGGGGACGGGAGTAAAGGGAATTAACCCAACCCAACAACGGAAAGCTGATTAAAGATCCAATTGGACCAAAACTCTGAGAGATGGATTTCTTCAAATCTAAGCATAATCCACAAACTACACTCATCCAAACAATTGTAAAATTTATTTTTTACAAAAATCAGAATCCGTAAAAAACAAACCTAAATGCTGTCAGTCTAGCAGTGGCATCTGATATGGCTCGGTGGATGGAAAAGTATACAATACATCACGTGCATTGCCACGTAGTGTACTAGAACCAATAATTTATCACCATGTGGCAATGGTGGGTCATACTTTGTATTATTTGGCGATGTGTGATTGGTTCTAATGCACCACGTGGCGCGCGTGGTGCACGCAATACTCGCTCCTTGGTGGATTGGATACCCAGCCAAATCCACCTACCACACGAATAGCAAGTGGAATAAAATAATGCAACTTGTTCCTATCAAGCAGTGATGATGTGTGGGACAGACGAGTCAGATATGTATTTCACCATATGTGATAATTGCTTGGTCAGTTGGTCCCATTAAAGATGAGGAAAATGGAGATTCATTCAATCCACAGAGACTAGTCACATTATTGTAATGTAAAGATCGGCAGATAACGACTCCTTGTAATTTTCCTTTCAAACGCATCGAGAGATAAAATAAACAGACGGGTATAGATAATTATATTGGCTGAATGTGTGATTTTATAAAAATAGATATCCAAACGCATTAGCCACATTATCATATTCCATTTTATTATGCGTTTAACATTTAAAAAAAAAGTGGAAAATGGGTACAAAGGAAAATGGAATTGAGACATTCATTTTTAGACTTTGAATTACACAATGAGGGATGTTCTTATTTTAACTTACATAGAATGAATTAAGTGATGCAATTATTTTTCCTTTTGAGAGATTAATTAAACTCTTCCAATAACACACACACACACACACATATTAATGAAATCCCAAAATTTACACAAGGGGGAAGTCAGAACTCAGAAGACATGATTCGTTCGCCTAATTCTCATAAAGAATTTGTGTGTTTGACATAAAAAAATGCTATTATTTCACCATCTTGCGAGATTCGTATCTGAACTGCGAAAGCTACGTGAACAACGTGAATCATTATTCTCCGGCCAAGGCCAATATCGTTGCTTATTTAACCATTTAGCACTTATTAGAAGTGAAATAATTGTCCTCAATGAAGAAACACAATTGGCTGTTGATGCTATAATTGACGAAGATAAATTTTCGTCCTACATCACTCCATGCTAATAACTAATTTGGCCAACTTTCTATCCCCTTTGTTTCTTACAAAGCTTTATTTCTCATTGACCTCATGCTTGGTACAACATTGTTGTTTGCTAAATTTTCAACTAATAATACCACTTTGTAGTTGGGACCCAAAGAGAAGTGTTTTTCTCTAAAGATGTCCACTAAAATCCAATGAGTAAGCTCGAACAACAAATTTCAATATAAAATGAAATAATTTACTCATGTAATTCAATTTTAATTTCATTATAACCAAAATGTTTTACACGCCTTGTTCAATATAATTGAAGTTGCTTCCTTGGTCACATTATATTACACCACTTCTTGAAAACTCTTTTTTTATCTTGATAATATTGGGCAAGTGACGAAATCTTTGGGCGTGGGCTTTCAGCTTAAGGTTTAACAGGATCTTGGAACTAAGCCCAGATCAGTTGTGATGCTTACCATTTACGTGTGGCTGGACTGTTTATGGACATTGATATGGACTAAAGCCCTTTTTACTCGGGACCCCCAGCACATACTCACACGTTTTCAGGGTGTCTGATCAAGGATCCAAAGGCTTGGCTTCCAAACTTTTTTTTTTTTTTTTTTTTTTTGAGGGAACTTCCAACTTTTATTACTATTATTATTAATATATTTTTTTTGTAGAAAGATAATTTCATTGATTGGAATTCAAAGTTACAGCATTGGCTACATTAGATGGGAAATCAGAAAACCATACAATACGGCCGTTGGCCTTGATTGCTAGCTTGGAAGTTTCATGAGCTGCTGAGTTAAGGTTTCGACTGACATAAGGAATTTTTGCTGATTGGAATTGCTTCAACTGCTGTCTAATACCCATAACAAGATGGCCTGTAGCTGAGAGATCTTCAGCCTCTGCATTGATTCTGTTGACAACGTTCAATGCATCCCCTTCTATTCCCACTTCTTCTGTTAAACTTTTATTTGATGTAATAACTCTTCATTTTCTGTAATAACTTTTAGTTTGGTGAAAATTACAGAACTAATATTCCCATTTCTGCTAAAATTTCCATTTTACAAAGGTAGTGGGAAATTCCCGGGTCTAGTCTTCTCCAACTTCCCAAAAACCCTCCACCTCTTAAACCCTGCAGAAACCCTCCAAAATTCAATCAATGCAAGTTGCAGACATGCGATCATTCAGAAAACTCTTCTCAACTGGAAATCACCTCTTCACTTTATCATCATTATCATCATCCCGCAAACCCTCTTCGAATTCCTCCTCCTCCATCTCTTTTAAACCCCTCCAAAGCCCTAGATTTTCCCGCCAATTTCATTCCTCACTCCACCTCAAATCTTCCCATGAATCCACCTCCAGCATCGATTCTTCTACCGGCTGGACTGCCGGTTCAAGTTCCTATGTCCCCGATAATGACCCTAATGTGGAGGCTTTTTACGATCCGATGACCGGTCGTGTTAGGACAAAGAGAGTATTTAGAAGTAATGCTGTTGAGAGAAATTCCGAGTCGGGGGGCGAAAGCGAAAGTAGTGAGAGAAATAGTGGTAATTTATCGAGTTTTGATTTCCGGGACGCTGGGGGAGCTAGGGTTTATGGGGAGATCATAGGGACTGGTGGTAAGAAGAAGGGGAAGAGTAAGACTGTTTGGGTTTGCTCGGAATGTGGGTATTCTTCTGGGCAGTGGTGGGGTTACTGTCAGTCGTGCCAGAAAGCGGGTACTATGAAGCAGTTTTCGCCTGGGCTAGAGAGTAATAGCACTGGTAAAGTGAGTGGATTTGCGTTCTCGGAGAGTGTGGCGCGGGCGTGGCTACCTCAAAAATCTGCTGATACAGGGCCTATTAGGTTGGCCGATGTGAATAGGGGGATCAGCCCATTGGAATGGCGAATTCCTCTGTATGTGGCTAATTTTCTGACGATATGTTTTGATTTTATTGGTTTTTATTGCAGCTTTTTTCATTGTGCTTACATGATGAAATGAATGATAAAGATTGACTGATGAATTAAAAAGGAGTCAGGCACTGAGCTGTGCCTGGAATTTTTATTCCTTTGGAATTTTATGTTATTTTGTTGTAAATGATCTCTGACTAATCAAGGAAGTACTTGTAGGATGCTGGCCAAGGTCTGGTGCTAGTTCTTGTTAAACACGTGGGTTCAACATTGCATTCAAAATTCAAAAAATGAGAGGAAAAATTGTTGACTTTTGTTGAAAAAAATTCCCAAATAATTTTCACTATCCGAACACCTTTGCGAAAAAATTTCCAAATAATTCTCAAAAAATGATAACCAAACACACCCATTGTTTCTGCTCCTTCTTTGCGTTTCTTTTTCCCCCCCAACAACTGTAGATGATCATGATAATTACTTAGGTCTGGATTGTTTGGAGCTGAAGTTGGAAGGGTGCTTGGTGGAGGTCTTGTACCAGGTCCGGTGTTTTTTTCATTTCTTTCTTATTTTGTTGATTGCTTGTGAACAAGGCTTTCTGTAATTTTGGTGTCAAATGGATATGTTAGCATCAATTTTATGCAATTCGAGCTAGTTCCATCTGTTCTGATTTTTAGTCGTCAGTCTGGTATTATTTATTTTCCAAAATGCTTGTTGAATGTTGAATTGTTGATATCCCATAACCTGTACAAGTCACAACTTATTTTTTCAATTGTTTAGCTTCTGAATGGTTACCTTAATCTCTTTTCATTTTAGGTTCTTTAGTGTTAGTTGGGGGTGATCCTGGTGTTGGAAAGAGCACACTGTTGTTACAGGTATGGAATTTCTTTAAGAATTAGTCATAGATATCATGCGATGAATTTACTTTTTGTTAACTGATACTCTGGAAATGGTTCATTGGTGTTTTCCCTTGTAATTTTTGCTGACATTGAACTTTATGTTCTCAATGGAAGACTGCTGCGATAATTGCAGAAGGGCATGAAATGGGTGGAACAGCTCCAGTTGTTTATGTGTCTGGTGAAGAGGTTAGTGTTTGTTGCATCTGGTAGGTTTATAGGTGATGGGGGTATACTGCAGAGCATCAAAATGTGGTGCTGGTATGCCTGTCCTGTTCCGGTCAAAACTTTGGGAGTTATATTTATGCTTTTTTGAAATCGCTATTGAATTTCAATTAATATTCATTGCAGAGCGTTGAGCAAATCGGAAACAGAGCTGACCGAATGAAAATTGGTGCAACAGAGCTTTTCTTGTACTCAAGTACAGATATCAAGGTGCATGCTTCTTGGATATCTTATTTGTTTTTCTTATGGATGCTATCCAGCTTGATTCATCAGTGTCACATGTATTCAATGTTGTTTAAACGTGTTCTTTGTTATTGGACTTGTGCGTTTTGGATTCAGTTTGTTATGATGGATGTTTTCTATTAACTGAACCTTGATTACAATCGTAGCTTAATTTCACAGTAGCATCTTCCATTTAGACATGTATTTGTGGTTGCTATTGTTTAGATTCTGAGGGAAAATTTAAAAAATGTATGCATATCTCTATATGCAAAACAAATGGTTCTTTATTTTCATTTATAAAGAACCTTATGATCTGCCTCTTGTGAATCATAGGTTTTTTATTTCTTGGTTGTTTAAATTTATTACTATTTGCTTCTTATTTATTTGCCTTTTCTCTTCCTTCTTTCAGGACATTTTAGACAAGGCTCAACCTTTTTCCCCTCGGGCTTTAGTTATTGATTCTATTCAGACAGTCTATCTGGATGGAGTGACTGGAAGTGCAGGAAGCATTTCTCAGGTTTACTACTGTCTGAATCCTTTAGTCAGTCATGTCAAGTGGTAAAGAATTACTCATGTCAGGTTTGAATGTTGTGAATGGCATTTGCTTTTATAACATTTGGAATCCCAAACAATTCCTATATACCTTTGTCTTTTTAAAGTGAAACTTTTGATCGTAGATCAACTTTTGTTAGATTGTAGTTACTTCATTCTTGTAATGGAAGGCTATGGATTTTTGCATCTCTAGTCTTTATGTTTCTGTTTTTAATCGTTTTTTTGGTTCCCAAAGGAGAGGGGCAGCAAACCCTTGGCTCATCTATCTGTCTGAGGGCCCTTATCTGTGAATTCTCGACTATTTGACAAAGTTTTATAGCTTGAGTCAATTTTTTTTTAATTTTATTAACATAATTTACTAACAAAGAGTTAGCCATGGCAGGTAAGAGAGTGCACTTCCGCTTTACTACGTTTTGCTAAGACGACAAATGTCCCAGTTCTTTTGGTGAGTACATGTCAGGAAAAGTATTTCTGAGAGAGAACCATGCCTGATTGGTGCCTGTAATATGATTTTCTTTGTTAGTCAAATTGAAGAAATCTAAATTTGTGTCTCTTTTCTAATAATTTTTTTTTAAATGACTTTTCAATTCTTTTTTATCAAAAAATGTGGTGTATGCCTGTTTTCAATGTGTTATTGCCCTCTGTACTGCAAATTGTCTATCATCCTCTTACCCTTCCATTTGGAATTCTCATTTCATTCAGATTCATCTGTTTTGTTTTGTAAATATCAGCTTTAAAGCATGTGGATGTAGTGCAATAGAAATTAAAAATTGGTCATCAAATTTACATTCAGTCTTTTTGGAATATGGATCTAATTGGAAAAGGATTTTGGCTTGCACCTAGAAGTTTGTTTAAGATGTTCTTTGCATCAATGAGAACTTCACACTACAGGAGCAATTGAAACAATACATGTTCTGTTTTATTCTTTATGGTAGAAAATTGTATATTTCTTGTCTGTAACATAGCTTGTTAACGTGTTTGAATGGTTCGTTTAAATGATCATATTAAGAATTGATAGCTTGGCCTGATAGGTTGGAATAGTACCTTGAAAAAATTTTACATTATCTGCTTGAGCATTTTTTGTTGTTTTTTATTTAGCTAAATGTGCTGTGTATCCATGGTTAATGGTCCTTTCTGAGAATTTCTCAATTTCGGTGTGGATAACAGCCTGTTGTTGTCTTTTTTATTTGTTTCAGGCTGGACATGTGACTAAATCTGGAGACATAGCTGGGCCTCGTGTCTTGGAGCACATTGTTGATGTTGTGCTGTATATGGAAGTTGGTACCTCTTTAGGATTCTCTTTCTCAATCACTTAGTCTTTCTTTTACTTAATGTCACCTCCTTGTACGTGCTGGTTTCGTTGTCAACTTCATTTGCTCACTGCAAGCGACTTAAAAATTCTTTGCCAATTGAAAGATTTCGTGTTTTCTGATGCCTTGAACTGGTTTTGTCATCCTTACAGTGTATGATTCTAATATATATGTGTAGACAAATTAAAGTGTTTCTGTTTCAATCGGTAGAGATTCTCGTGTTTGCTTCATGTTAGAACTTTTTTTGATGCTCTTGACGTTTGAAAAAGGTTTTTATAGTCCACAGACCAAGCAATCTAATCTGCTGCTCTTCATTGCAAGTCTTTTCTTGTTCATGAACATCAATGTACCATAGGAACAAAAAACTATAAGAAAATGATTTGTGGAACTCGTGCAGGGTTGGGAGATATATGCCACTTGTCATTTGCATTCTGTTTTGATATATCTTTTTGCTTGAAAATGGATCTGATTTGCTTAAATACTTTCTTCCTAATCCTGCTGTGAGCTGCAAACCAAATGGAACTTTTTGAGTTGTTAAAAACAGCAAGTTTCTGTCTGGTCTTACAAGGATTATGTTTGCTCTTTATCTACTGGTGTTTCTTCATTTGTGAGAAGACCCTTGTCTTCCTCTCTTTTCCTGTTTCCTGGCTTTCTTTCTGCCATTCCTGCCTTATACTTGAAGCATAGCAATTCTTTGTCCATGTGACTTCAGCTTAACAATAGTAACAATTTCAGGGGGAGAAATTTTCATCTCATCGGTTGCTTCGATCTGTAAAGAATCGTTTTGGAACGACAGATGAGGTGATTAACAGTTTCATTATATAGCTACATTCACTCTTCATATTCATCACTTTTCGGATTCTCATGCCCATCTTCTTTGGGGCTAGGCTACTCATTTGTTCCATTTGTTAGAATATTCCTTTCCATCTTTGTCAATTACCTGGTCTGTTATATCCTGACCGGGTGTTTGACTCTTGTAGAACCTTGTAATTCTCATCTGGAAAATACTTGTTAATTTGGCCTAAGAACTTTCCATTTCTGCCATCAGCTAGGAGTTTTTGAAATGTCACAATCAGGATTACAAGCTGTTTCAAACCCCAGTGAGATGTTTCTAAGTGAGGAGCACTTAGATTCAGAGTTTCTAGCGGGGTTAGCTGTTGCAGTAATTATGGATGGCTCGCGGGCTTTTCTCATTGAAATTCAGGTTCTGTTACTCGTCACTTGTATAGACTGTGGAAGTGTGTGCTTACACCAATTCAATAAATGCGAGTTTATTTTCTCTTTTAATACTTTGTCTCCTTGGTTATTTTCTTAATAAATTGACAATATTTGTGAAAATCCGCTCCTCTTAACCACTAACAAATTTAACAACTTCTTTGTCTTAATTTAAACACAGCAAAGTTGTTGGGATTCTCATTAACGTCAAATGACGTCATAAATTTGTCCTTGATCACCAAAATGCATTTCAATATTGTAATTTATATATAAATATTACCTTGTTTATGCATTATGCTAAAGAGCGTAATTGGTTTAGCATCACCTATAAACCTTTTTATCATACCCTATAAGCCTTTTTATCATACCTTATTCATGTATTCTCCTTTAGAGTTTAAGAAAATGCAAATTGCAAGGGATTTAGAGCCCTCCTTTGTGAGGTGCAAGAAACTTAATGCCCATTTAGAACTTCTTTTCACAATTTTCTCATTATTATTGAATTTTCGTGCAGGCGTTATGCATAGCTGGTTCTCCAATTTCTAGACAAGTAAATGGTGTTCAAGCAAGCAGAGCCGACATGATCATTTCAGTGAGTTATTGTTGAGTTTCTTTGAGCTTTCAATTCAAGGAGGATCCAGTGGTTGGTATGCGTGTTTAAATATGGGGCTTATTGAAATTATTGTTGCAGATATAAAACTTAAATTCTTGTGAGAAAATTTTTGTGGTTGAACATCCAGGGGGGAATGTTCTTTGCCTGCAAGGTGCAATTTTCTAATCACTGAACTTTGGTGGTCCTTGATGGTTCTTATACTTCTATCAGTGACAGGCACTTGAAGAATTTTGAACTAGTTTAGTTTTACATTTCACTCAGTGGTAGCTTCATGTCCATCAAATTTGGCTTCAAAAAGCTTTATCTACTAGAAATGTAGAGTTCCGTATTCATTTTGCCATTAAAGTACCTTGATAGTTTAATGAGTTTTAGTACAGATAGTTTTATACGCCAGCTTATGGATTGGAAGGAGGATCCATAAGCATTAAGTATTCTGTTTTAATTTCCTGATTTTCCTGTGACAAAGGTTATGCCTATTTTTTCTTTCTGATAATAACTCTATTTAATTTGGTCTATTTGCCTTGGATGGTTACTACCAATACTCTTTATATCATATTCATTTTAATGTGCTCTGAAGTCAGGAAATCCTGACCCTTATCTATGTTATTGTAGGTTCTTATGAAGCAAGCTGGGCTGAAGCTACAAGAGAATGTACTTGTCATCCTTTTGTTTATTAAGTTCATCAAACGAGTTTCTTGAACGCTGTTGCCCATTTCTTATTTCTGATGAACTTTTAACTACAAAAGAATATTGTGACAAAAGAACAATGGACACTATTTTTTTTTTCCATGTTAGAGGAGCAAAGCCAACTTAAACCAAGACCACTAGTATTCATAATTGGATCTTATAACTTCTTAAGGAAAAGTAACTTTCCATGAAGCGTGTACTAACTTCGAGAATTGAAAGATTAAATCGATAATGTACTCATTCAGATTCTTGTAGTTGAACAATGTCCTGATAAATGGCATGAGTATTTGTCAATGACTTTTTTTGGTAGTTCATATTTGTCTTTTGAATCAACTTTAAATTTGTATATGTTCGTCTGCTGACCCTTTATTAGAGCTCCTTAACTTGCTTCTGTTACTTTGTTGTAGGGCATTTTTCTTAATGTTGTTAGTGGTGTTAATTTATCTGAGACAGCAGGAGATCTTTCAGTAGCAGCTGCAATTTGCAGCAGGTATACCTTTAATTAAGTTGATCTTTGATAAATATTTCCTTAGCTATGTTTGATCTGATTTTCCGTTCAGTGGTAGAACATTGTTTTTATGTCCGTTCATCTATTTGCACAAGTCATCACGATGTATTCTGTTACTGAATTTGTGACACTTGTTAAATGGGGGTCTAGGTTGAGCAAGTCATGCTTTGGTTGTGTCTTTCAGGTAGATGGTACATAATAAATCAGATTCTTTTGACCAAAAGTACTATGTGCATTTTGTGCAATTGTTTAAATGCTATTGCTTACTTTCAAGGTGTTATTGATTTAATGGTGTTCTATATTTGCTCCTTTGGTGGTAGCTTGCCTGCAATGTAAGCTTAGGGTGAGTGACTTAAAAAAAAATAAAAATGAAATAGTAACTGAAATAATGGTTCGGTTCTGTTTCCATGATGTTGAGTGATTGACTTATTTATTCTTGGTTCAGGGCTTGAAATTATGTTTATGTTTCCTGCTGTGCTGTGGTACTGCTTGTTCCATCTTGTATTATGTGATCTGAAACTTTTTCTGTCTTTACTCGATTTTCTTATGCCCTTCTAGTTTCATGGAGTTTCCTATTCCCCGTGGTGTAGCATTCATTGGAGAAATTGGCCTTGGTGGGGAACTTCGTATGGTATGCTTCTCATGTCACTTTGTTTAACTCGGAAGCCTTCAGACATGCTCTGAAAACATGTCACTAGACCCTTTGTTTTCTTTCATTGTGTGCAAAATAATTGGTGAAGGATGGTTTTAAAACTGACAAGGTATTAAAACCAGTATTTGAGTGGTCAAAATTACAAGGTTTGTGAGTTGGATGGATGAATGATGCTTTTTGGTCCTCTTCTCAAGGCTATACTTCGTTTCATAAGTTGTTGCAACCTCTGCTTAAGCAGAAGGCAAAAGTATTCTGCTGTACTGTTCTATTTTCGTTGTGTCTTATATTCTTTTGGTAACTGCAGGTACCAAGAATGGATAAAAGGGTATCTACGCTAGCAAAGCTAGGTTACAAGAAGTGTATTGTCCCAGAATCAGCGGAGAAATTTTTGTCGACCTTAGATCTTGAGGGAATCCAGATTTTGGGGTGTAGAAATTTGAAGGAGATGATTAACACTGTGTTTAGAAAAAGTTTGAGATAGAGGTAGAAGAAAATTTTGTGCGTATGACGTGCAAATCGGGCTTATGTTTTGGGCATCAAGAATAGAATGCAAAATCTGGTTTTGATTGCCTTTTTAAATGGAACTTGTCCATGGGAAGTATATAATATCTGCAGGATCAATCTGATACTCGTAAACAACCTTTCTGTGTATGAAGACTATTAATGCTGGAGTTGTAAGTATTCCATTCATGGGAAAAGATTTGCTTAATTGCTTTTCTAGAAGGATGTAGAAGTACTCTGTTCACGCGGCATATGGTGCTTCTTTTCTATACGTTTGTTTACCTGACAATGTATAGCTTTTATGAGAGAAATACTTAGGTTGATTTAAAAGTTTATAGACTCGTGGATCTAGCGGTTGAAATTAAGTTACAAGGATTCATAGTTTTTGAACTTTTGTAATTTAATTTCAGCCGTCGAGTCCACGAATGGTACTTATGAATTCAGTTTACCTAAATATTTTCCCTTTTATGATCACTGATCACAGGCTTTAAAAGTTCCACACGGAACAATTACTAACTGGGGTCAACTCAATTCCAGGTCCGCTGGTTACGCCAGGGTGGACCTTCCTAGTAGAATGGGAAAGAGAGGGAGCGTTGGAGCGTTTAAGTAGGGCATGGCCATCCATGCTTTGTATATAAATGTAAATTAATGATTCCAATACAGGACCTACACTTTCAATCTAAAATAGGAAATTTTCTATGCCCTTTATTATGGAATACGTATTTCATGCTCTCTCTAATATAATGATTCCATTCCCAAATGAAATTAATATTTGTGTTTATGATAATCAAAAGAAAAGGTTTTAATGCCCTTACAAATTTGGAATGAAGAATCTTTTTTTTATTTTTTTATTTTGAGAGAGAGTATAGAATTTAATATTTTATTTCTCTCTCTACCCTCTGGAAACGCACACTCTCTCTACACATATACATACAACCTTATTTCAGTTAATGACTTGTTCTTAATAACTTTGGATTTTTATCAAAATTAGTTTTAAACAAGTTAAAAATTATTATTTTTTATTTTAGTTGAAAAAATTTAAAAATATAATAAAAAAGTAATTAAAAATATCACAAAATGAATTTTTTAAAAATAAAAAATTAAAATAAATATAAAAAAGTTATTAATGACAGGTCTTAAGACTTGAATTGGGCCGTGACGTAAAATAATTTTCATGGGCGGTTTCTTGGTCGATGGTGTCATTATGGAAAATACTTAGATGGACCCGGTTTACGGAATGGTTCTGTGGATCCCTTGGTTCAGAAGCATCCACATCACTCATGGCTCACCGTATGGATGATGTGACTGCTTCTGGACCAAGGGGTCCACGAAACTATTCCGTGGATCGAGTCCATCTAAATATTTCCCTTGTGACACTATCCAGATGCTGCAACCATTAAGGAGTGAGTATTACGTGCACCACGCACGCCACGTGGCGTGTCACGTGGTGCACTAGAACCAATCACACATCGCCAAATAATACAAGATATAACCCATCATTGTCACATAACGATAAATTATTAGTTCTAGTACACCTGGTGTATTATATACTTTTCCACCATTAAGTCAGAAAATAATCAAGTCTTATTAGATCCAACAGTATTCTTTTCAGCTCCCGCCTCATGAAAGAAAGACAGACAGACAGACATACAGAAAAATAGGATAGAGAAAAGACAAATCAAAAAAATATTCAAGAGAGAGAAAAAAGAGATCCAAAAAGGACAAATCAAAAACGCATTCAACAATCCAAAGTGAAAAAGACAAAAAACTCCAACCGGACAACACCCCACATCACAATCAAATAAGAGCACAACTTACTACTAGCATGTCCTCAGTTGATTCTCATTTTTTCCATTGTTGCTCTGGTTTACTTTCAGATGGTGGCGTATAGGAGGATTTCGTCAAACGTTTTTGATCAAATTTGATGTTAACAACTAAGTTCTTTATTTCTTCTTCATGAATCATGAGTAAGTGCCCATGTCTATCTTCTTTATCTGTTTCCTGGAATCATTTATTCATTAGTTTCTGATTAAAAGAAGTTTTGCCTTTACATATTTTTATCAGAAGAATCATGTGATTTTTTTTTCTTTTTTTGTTTGGTATAGATGGATGATGATGAAGAAGAGGACACATGAACCGTTAAATTGAGGATCCAAGCTGGCTTTTGGTTATGATGATGGTGAGGGAGAAGAGGGATATAAGGCCTGTTCTGTTCAAATTTGGGGTGGCTTTGGCTTTCTCTTTTGGTGGGATTATTTATTCTATTTTGAGGACCAGAAAGGTTAAGCCATCTAGATCCCCATCTTCACAGCCTTCTCATTCAGGTTTAGTTTAGCCCTTCTTTAATTCAGTTTTTGGCTGTTAATTTCTCGTTGGCTGTGTTGTTAAATTTCTTTGTTTTCCAATATGGATGTATGGTTGAAATGCAGAACATCCTAATCAGGCCGATTCTGTTGAGGAAAGGATTCAGCTTAAGAATGATGAAAATGGTGATCATGCCTTGCAGAAGGCACCGAATTCTTACAATTTCGCCTTAGCTTCTCACGAGAAAGATGTAAGTTCATTAGAGTGTTAATTTTGTTTAAATTTTCTGGCCCTTTTTCTGATTGCTTTTTTTTTTTTTTGGTTTTTTTTTTTTTTTGGGGGGGGGGGGGGGGGGGGGGTAATCGATTTAATTTGAAAACAGTTTTTTTTTTTTTTGTAGGAGTCAGGAAGATTGTATTAGTTCTGCTCTGAAATTTGTTTTTTCAAGAAAGATTTGAACGAGCTTGATTAGATTATCATGATTAATATCTGTTGCATGACATAGAAGGTTAAAGTGCTTCAACGGGAATTAGATGTGACAGAGAAGGTTAAAGTGCTTTACACACGTGAATACGGTTTCGAAGATGTGATATTATCCTCTATATGTTATTTTAAATTATTACCACAATTAAGATTTTACTATTAGTTGACTTAAGAGAAAAACAAGAAAAAATCTTGACGTCCATGAATCTCTATCCATTTTGTTACAGATTATTCAACATTGTATCCCTCCCTTTTGCTTCTCAATAATTTACTAGGGATTTGATAAATGTACTTCACAGGGTAATTCTGATATCAGTTTATTAAAAACAGAATGTATTAGATCATTTAAGGGCACATTAATTTTAATGATATGATTGCTAGACAGACATAGAAGTCCTCCATTTTTCTCATTTGTGGTTTTTATGTACAGGAGAGAGATGATTTCCTCTAGTGTTAAGAAGCGGGTGACGTGAAAGTTGTGTAATTAGGCATAAATTATAGAAGGCAGTTCGAAGTGCTTTGATTTTTCTGAACTGCTATCCCTTTTTAGGTGAACTATGATTGTACTGTGGTTGCAGGAGTCATCATTGCTGTCAAAAAGCTCTAGTGGTAGTTTATCACGTAATTGTTCTCCTAGTAAGAGATCTAATGGGGATAAAGACATGTACCTGTTGCCAGAGTTCAATGACCTTGTCAAGGAGTTTGATTTGGCTGCCACAAAGGCTAATTTTTCTCCCCGAAAAGATGTAGAACTGCTAGTTCCATATGCAGCAACAAATAGTTGTAATGAAAGCCTGGAGCATGAGCAAGAACTTAACAGCCTGAGAAACATGGTTAAAACTCTCAAAGAGAGGGAGAGGTCACTTGAGATCCAACTGCTGGAGTATTATGGCCTTAAGGAGCAAGAAACTGCTGTCATGGAGCTTCATAACCGACTGAAGATAAACAATATGGAGGCTAAGCTTTTTAATCTTAAAATTGAGTCCTTGCAGGCAGATAAGAGGAGGCTTGAGGAGCAAGTGGCTGATTATGCAAAAGTTGTGTCGGAACTTGAATCTGCAAAAGCAAAGATAAAGCTACTCAAGAAGAAACTAAGATCCGAAGCTGAACACAACAGAGGACACATCTTAGCATTGCAGGAACGAGTTGTAAAACTGCAGGACCAGGAAAAGAAGGCTCTTTTTACTGACTCAGATATCCAGTTGAAACTCGAACAGCTAAAGAATTTAGAGGAGGAGGTTGAGGAACTGAGGAAGTCTAATCACAGTCTGCAGCAAAAAAATTCTGCATTGGCTCAAAAGTTGGATTATGTGCAATCTCTTGCTAGTTCAGTTCTGGATGGTGAAAAGGTTGTTACTTCTTCCAGCTCTTCTATCTCCCCTGTTATTTCTTTTCAGACAAATCATTTACGTGGGTCTTATCTTGTGTCTTATGATAGATGGAAGCATTGAAGAAAGAGAGTAACCGTCTAAGACAAGATAATGAAGATAAGGCTAGGGAGATTCAGCAACTCCAAGCTGCTCGTTGCAGTGATATTGAAGAACTAGTCTATCTCAAATGGATAAATGCTTGCTTACGCTATGAGCTAAGAAACTATCAGCCTGGCCCTGGTAAAACAGTTGCTAGGGACCTCAGCAAATCACTAAGTCCCAAGTCAGAGGAGAAAGCTAAGCGGCTAATACTTGAATATGCACATAAAGAAGGAACGGGTGAGAAAGGTATAAATATTGTAGATTTTGATTCTGACCGTTGGTCATCTTCCCAAGCTTCCTATTTTACAGAATCCGGTGAAAATGATGATTCGTCCATTGATATTTCATCAACCAACAAGACAATCACTTCAAGCAAGACAAAAATATTCAGTAAGCTTATGCAACTATTAAGGGGGAAACCAAGTCGCCATCTTAGACGAAGTTCATCTCTAGAGTCAGCTCCATCCATGGAGGATATGGTGGCAATGAGTTCTAGTAATTCTCCAGGGTGTAATGCTAGTGTTTCACCAGGGACAGCTTCTGGAGTTGATGGTTTTAATACCAGATCAAGAACTTCATCTCAGAGCTCGTCCAGACGCTCTCTGGATCTCCAAAGATCTCCATATTTTCAAGGATCAAGTGGCGTTAAAGGAGAAGATAGCAGTAACTTTGAATGTAACCAGACAAACAGCAGTGGTGGATCATCCTGCGTTTATAAAGTGATCAATCCTATTTCAGATGACGTTTCTAATTTAACTCAAGAAAATCAACGTCAAGGTTCTACAGATGCTAGGAAATCCGAATTGTTAAAATATGCTGATGCTTTGAAAAACACCCGGCACAAACCATCATTTCGGAAGAGATCAGCATCATTTACACTTTGAAATAGATTTCAAAGGATATCAGCATCATTTAGTTCCTTTTGACATATTCACACAATCAGAAAGCTTGACAGTTGGCATTGATCCTTGTAGATGAAAGCAATTCAAAGCATAGCCTTGTTCTGCATTTATTTTTGTCATCTTAGTTTCTCCAACTTTTCTTCCTCTCTGCCTTGTACTTTATGGGCAGTGAAGTGGGCTTGGGTTGATTTTTCTCCAACGCAGTCCATGAGATACTGCACCCGGGTAACTTATATGGTGTAGGATTTCTAGCCGCTGTAATAAGGTTCCTGTGTACGTACATCTATGCTTTTAAACATTTGAACTAGAAAGAAAATTTTGGCGTAGCAACATTAGGTAAATCCAAGCATTCATGTCGTTTGATAACTGAACAATATTTTTATCATTCCATCGCCTTTTCTATGTAATTTTTGTATGTGCTTGAAAGAAATGCAAGTATCCTGGAGATGACCAAAAACTACGTTCATGAATGCTATACCGAGAGAAGAGGGGGGGCGGGGGGGGGGGGGGCTCGTTGAAATCAAAATACAAAAACATAATAGTGTAGTAGTAAAAGTTAATTAATTTAGAGGATTAAATTATTGAAAAAGTAAGTTGATGTAGCATTTAGGGAGGGCCATTATGGTATAAGAACAAAAAGGAGTTCTTCATAATTGTAATAAATCTTGGCCAAGTAAGTGCAAATTAACCCAAAAAAAAAGAAAAGGTGTATTTTATCCAGAATAAAATGTTACCAGAAACAATTGAATTGTGCCAAAAGAGGACCAAGTAGTGTACTACCAAAAAAAAAAGAAGAATTGCTTTCGCTGATGGGAAAACAAATGGGTATGAAGATAAAAGGGGGAAAAAAAAAAAGAACAAAAAGGACCGAGTGTCTCTGTTATGGTTTTGCTCACGTGATTTGTTACCAGCGTAATTGGAGAGATTGAGTTGACACGTTATTTGTTATTTCATGGACTTTTCAATCAAGACGACGCTGTTTAGATCTCAATTGACACCAAACGACCGCGCTCCAGGAACTTTGTCTCGCACCTTTCAGTCGTACAAGAGACCGGGCGTGAGGCCAGTTGAGTACACGTCAGCCGCGTATCTCCCGTACACTAATTATCTGTACGAACGAGACATCTGACAGTTATAACAACTTTTTCTCCCTCTCACTTTCTCTCTCTACATGTACATACAAAACATTGCATCTATTTCCGTACCTCCAAAAACAATTAAACTAAGTATCACTTGAGTTTGTTTATAATTAGACTTACTAAACGTAATATTTATAATTTTAATATAACTAAATCAAGATACTCACTATATTAAAGTTCAATTCGGTCTAAATTCGAGCAAAAAAAGGCTACATTTATAATTTCAGCATAAAAATTCAATCGAAAATCATTAATAAAAATCAAATCAAAATTGGAACACCCCTGTCCCTGTATTTCGCTCGACAAAGTTTCATTTAGACTCTGGATCACAAGTATGACCCATGCTCCGCGCCTATACTACTCATCCTTCCTCTCAATTCGAACATTTTCAGCATTGGATTCTCTCTCTCTCTCTCTAAAACTGAAATTAGTTAAAGAGTGTTAGTACTAATAGTAGTGAATAATTCTCTCTCTAAAAATTCCTAGAGGGAGAGTTTTTCTTCACCAACAACAACAATGGCGGCGGCAGCATCAGCGTCAGCATCAGTGGCCTTGGACCAATCGCCACCTCCACCACCACCAGGGGTGGTGCCTCCGCCTCCACCGCCTGCTACACTGCGGAGAGCCTCACTCTACGTCGGTGATCTCCATCCGGACGTGACCGAGGCGGATTTAACCCAAGTTTTTCTTAACATTGGTGGATTGCACTCAGTTCGTCTCTGCAGAGATAGAGTGTCTCAAAAGTCTCTTTGCTACGCCTATGTCAATTTCGACTTCCCTGCTGATGGTAATTTTTTCTTGGAATTCTTTTCGTTTTCTTTGCTCTGTTTTTCTTGCTTTAGTTGCATACTAAGTTCTTAGCTGTTGTTGTTTCCGTTGATGACGATTTCTTGATGAAGTGGGGATTTTTATGGGGAAATTTTTGTTCCGAGTAGTAATGATGTTTGTTCTGCAATTCTCTCTTCATTTTTTTTAATTTTAATTTCTTTCCTGTAATTTGTTAATTGTGCAGAATTTTGTCTATAGCATTTATTTATTTGCTCCGGGTTGTTGGCTTCTTTTGTTTTATTTTTTTCTTGTGATGATTTGTTAAAGAAATGGGATATTTGTTTTGAGTTTCAAATGTAGAAATGATGACTTCCTCTGCATGTCTCTTTATCATTTTCTTTCTTTCTTTCTTTTTGGGATATGGAAATGAGTATTTCCTTGAGTTAGCTTTCTGCGCAATTACAGGAAGAGTGATGGAATGGTACTGTTTTGTTAATTGGTAACGTTTCTAGTGTTTCTTGAATTGAAATGCCTATGTGGATTTGCTGGCTTGTATCTGTCTGTATCAGAGATTTGATCTTTTAGTTTTTATTTTTACTTATATTTTTATTTTTCCTTTTTGGGTTTTCTGGGCATAGGTTGTACAACGATTTTCATAAGACTGTTCCTGATTTCTTGAGAATACATAGCTATTGCATCCCCAATTTTTTTTTTTTTGGGAGAAGAAGTCTTATAATAGGGTTTGTTGCAAATAGGATGAATTTTACTTGAGTTTCTTCTTTGATTTTCTTTCTTGCTTGACTGAATATTGTTGCATTTTCAAGCTTTGGCTTTTTCTTGATATGAGGGTTTTCTCCCTGCAATGGAATTATGTATTTATGAAGTGTCTTCCTATGTGCGTAATTAGAGTCTTAACTTCTTCTTCACTTGATTCTTTTCACATTATTATCTATATAATGGATCTTCCTCTGTATAATCAGCATCCAGGGCCCTGGCTTGCCTAAACCACACTAAATTGAGGGGAAAAGCTCTGAGGATTATGTGGTGTCAGCGGGATCCTCTTGCAAGAAAGAACGGTATAGCTAATCTGTATGTGAAAAATCTTGGACCTTCAGTCACCGATGCTAACTTAGAAGAAATGTTCGGCAAATATGGGACAATACTTTCTTGCAAAGTTGCTGAGGAAAATGGGAAAAGTAAAGGCTTTGGGTTTGTTCAGTTTGACTCTGAGGATGCAGCCACAACAGCTCTTAATGCTCTCAATGATACTGTGCTTGAAGGGAAGAAATTGTGAGTAGTTTTCATGTTCGATGTTTTCTTATTTTTCTTCATTTCAGTGCAACTCCTTATTTTATCATATGGTAGACCTTCCCCCTTATTGAATGTGATCTTTCAAGTTACACAATCATTTTGTTTCTCCTTTTCTTTCCTTCCATGTTGTGGGGTGGGATGTGAGAAAGAAATATAGTTCACTCAACTGTTGTGTGTGTCAGACTAGGTGCAAATGCACAGAGCATGTTGTACATGAGATGAATACCGTGATAGGGGGATATCTTCATCACAAGTATCGTAGATTTAAATCTTTGCATAACTTCAAATACAAATTGGACATTCTTCTGCTGTTTCTGGTTATAAGCTTATTTGATGGATTGCTGCAATAGCTGAGAATTAGTAAAATAGCTCTAGTGTGAGGGAGATGCATGAAAAAGAGTCACATGTTTGGAAGAATTTCAAATGAATAGATGACAAACTACTGTATGATTTATTTTATTGAGCTCCAAATATATGCTCCTGCAGCTGTGTACTCTTTCTGCTCAACATATGCTGTTCAATGAATCAAGGCAAATTTTAGATCATGCTATTTTGCTCTTTAACACATTCCTTAATTAAAACAAGGATTTTAGCAAAATGCAACTTAAGTTGTACCTGAATAATTATGGGATTCATTAGAATTAAAACTATAGAGTTTCTCTTACCCAATTTTATGTTTTTCTAAATACACTCTCTTCAACATTTGTCTGTATACCATTCAGAACTTCCATGGTTTTCAAAAGAGCTCACCTACATATACGTGCTTTTCAGCTTCATGGTTGCATTAGAATATTATTGTAAGGATTTAAAACCTTTGCTCTTGCTTCAGACGTGTATGCAGATTTATGAGGAAGAGTGAGAGAAAGGATGCCTCTGAGGAAACTTTCACGAATTTATATTTTAAAAATCTTGATGAGAATGTTACTGAGGATTTCCTCAAAGAGAAGTTTTCTGCACATGGAACGGTCTGCAACATCGTGATCATGAAGGATGATGAGGGAAAGTCAAGAGGTTTTGGATTTGTGAAATTCAGTTTGCATGAAGAGGCTAAAAAGGCAGTGGAATGCCTTAATGGTGCACTTGTTGGTAACTTCCTAGTCATTTTCTCCAAATGCCTTAGTTGTTGTACTTGGTTTTGCAAAATTGAGATATTTTTTTACCGTCAAATGCTTATAATGCACAGGTTCCAAGAATCTGTATGTGGGAAGGGCTCAAAAGAAAGCAGAGAGGGCAGAGATCTTGAAGCAAGCACATAAGAATATGCACAACAATAACTCTGCAAAGCCCAAGGCTTCAAACCTCTTCGTGAAGAATCTCAATGTGTCAATTGATGACCTGGAATTGGAAAAACTTTTCGGTGCTTATGGCAAAATAACTTCAGCCAAGGTGATGTATAATGAAGATGGTACCAGCAAAGGATTTGGTTTTGTATGTTATTCTTGTCCACAAGAAGCAAAGAGGGCTTTGGATTCACTGAATGGTAACAAATTTCCTGTCTCTATTTCCTTTTCCAATTTATAGCTTAGGTTTCTGATGTCTCCTCTGTATTTTGATAGGAACTAGTGTCCGAGGTATGGTCCTGTACGTGGCCTTGGCCCAGTGTAGAGAAGAACGTTTTAGGCAGTTGCAGAGAATTCAGGAACGGTACCCTAAACAAGCATTTTGTGCTCCTTGCTGGGACATTCTTGTCCCTCCATATTATCCTCTCTATTACAATACACCTCCTCCATTTTCCATGTCACAATTCAGCTCTTTCCAGCCAAGGCTGTATCATCAAAGCTTCAGCAGATCTGTCAGTGGATTGTATCCCTTTAAAGAGCAGAGCTTTCGGGGGTATTTTTCCACTCATGTAAGTAAATTTAACTGTCAATTTGCTACTTTATTAGCTTTCCTTTACTGCCTTTAGAAGTTTAGTCCCCATTTCTAATTCTTAAAAAGCAGTTGCAGGTTCCACTTAAGCAGTTACAGCAGGAGCCCATCAAAGACATGGCTTACCAGTATGATGTAAGTTTCTCATCCTTATCTTTATTTTTCATTTGCTTGTACAAAATAATAATTATCCTCTATGACTCAAAGATTGGTGCAGTCGAAGTTTTCTCTTGGTCTTTTAAATAAAGTACATCCAGTAGTATGGCTTGGGTTTTTCTTGGGTTTGCAAATTTTTATCTTCCCATCTATTTACAGAAATTTTTTTGCTTTATTCAGTGGCGCAAAAAATTTCTTTGTTTCTTAATTTATGCTTTGGGAAGGTCCTTTTTAGTTGATTCATCTTACTTATATTCCTTTGCAGCCCATCAATCTTACTACTGCTTCTTATGGATCCACACAACACCCAAATATCAGTTATGGGAAGCAGCAGAAACCATCAAGTAAGCTGGGAAACAAGACTGTCTATTGTGCTCTTAAGACTTCTGTGACAGGATCAGGATCTGGATCTGTAAATTCCCCTATTACTGATGCCAAACAAGAGCCAAAATTTAGTGCTTGGAAGCAGCTGAAACCATCATGTAAACCGGAAAATAAGAGTATGTGCAGTACTACTGAGACTGAAACCACAGGATCAGGAACATCATCACAATGGATATACAAGAAAAACGTTGGCAAAATGCTGCAACCTTTTGTCAAGAATAGTCAGGTATGTGGATATTAAAAAATAAAATAAAACCCTCAGAAATTCATTGTATGGAGTTCTTCTACTCATGACAAACTGGAACAGTCATTTAGGCTGTCTTGGTGAAGATGAAACTCCAGAGGAAGATTTGTTCCCCTTCTTGGTTACCTATTCTTTTGCCAACCCAAAAACCTTTTGAGCAGAAGAAAGGCAATGTGGGTTTCAGCCTTTCAGAATGAGGATCTATGATTTTCCTATGTGGCACTGGCTAATTTAGTATGTTTCTTCCTTTTCTCAGCCTGGATATGCAGCAAAAAAGACCGGGGTGCTCGTGGAAATGAATATCCAGGAACTACAAAACTCCCAAAATCCTCTGGCATTGCAAGTCGAGAAAGCCATCAAAATGACACGAGCAAATTCTGGGAGTGTGTCAGATAGTAACGCTACTTAGTATGCCAGCTGCTTAGAGCTAAACTGACTGATGTTTCTACTACGCATTTCTGGAACCATTACTATATATACTAAGGATTGCAACACTGGTTGTGCAAGCTCTGTGTCAATGTTGAAACTCATAGTTTCATATTCCAGTACTCTCAAACTGATTCATGTTTTGCTTTACATCTCTTTTTCCTTCCGTACAGCAACTCGATAATGGATAATTTTGAATCTGATCATCTGGTTTATGACTTCAGTACTTGTTCTCATTTTCTATGTTGTAATGCATATTTTGGTATGGGATGGTATACATTCATATGACTCACTTGATTGCCATATGCACTGATGGCATTCTAATTGTGTGAATTCAGTTGTGATTTTCAATGATAAACCATACGATAATTTTTTCTTTTTATTTAGTTTTCGCACACTTATGCTGGATTCGATGTAGCAGATCAACCTATTTCTGATTGGCCTTAAGCTCTGGGATGTGCATTCCTAGTATTATACTTAAGTCTTGAGATGCTAAGACCAATAATTCGTGGCGAGTTGCCCATTGTGCTTTGGTCTCATTTTCAACAAATCAAGCGCCAAATTTGCAACAGTCTATTCATATGTCTTCTGCTTGTACCCGCAGATAATAATCTTATTTGGAACCGTTTACTGAAATTCAGGCATGTATTTAAAATAAAGCAGAGTCTTTTGCCATACGAAGATACAGAAAAAGATAACCAAAATCACAACACTCCTTGCACTTTTTACTATTTTACAGATGCCACTAGCTACAGAAAACTTGGATTTTATCCGATGAGGTTAATGCCTTGAAGGAGCAATGAATCTGCAAGAAGCTGATTAGCAGCCTCAGACGGATGTACACCATCCCAAAACACAAATTCGGTTGCATTGCTACAGGTTCCGGGTGATTTTGACTTGCACAAAAAGACAGTTTTCTCAACTTTCCCTGTTGTGCAGCAACCTCTGGTTGCTTCTTTAAAACCTACAAAATAATGCAGTAAAAAAAAAAAAACTACGGAAGTGGTAGCTAATTTAGGTCTTCTCTGCAGAAGTTTATGTTTTAATACCAAAATTTGAAGGAGATTTAACAACGTCGTTGAGGGGCTTGAAAATGTCGAAGACAGCCAACTTGAGGCCTGGAAGCCTTTTCTGGAGCTGGATTGCGGTGGAGTTGAGCTTATTATTGAATCCTTGGGCGGCAATGTTGAGATTTGCAACGCATCCTCTTTGGTGGGAACCAAATAAAGTTCTGGCTGCTGGGAGGCACCCCAGCGGTGGTAGTGAAATCACCCCGATTCTTCTGGCTCCTAGTCCATATAAATCCTGTTTTTTTTACCAAAGCAACTTATATTAATATTGCCAGAAGTTTGAGAAGACAAGTTATATACCATTTTTTCCCCCAAAATTTTCTTTTAATGCCAAAAAAGTAAAATTTGCAAGAAAATACAAGAACAGCATTTACCTTAACGAAGTTTGAGAATATGCCAACTAGGTAGGAAGAATACTGACCAGGGGTGTAGACTTTGTTAACCAAAGGATTGAAGTAATAATTTTGTAAAAAGTCACCGCTACCAGTACCCAAAATATACAATGCGCCCCTAATGATGGATGCTGCTTGTTTGGTGCCAGCTACTTTTTCTAGCTTGCTTCGATACTCTCTAAAATATTGGAATTGATGTTTCAATGATATAGCTTTCTGCACCAAAGTATAGAGACAAAAATGAAGCGTAAAATGACTGAAATAAGATTGGTTTTTCTTCTGCATTTAGATGAGTTAATTCTTACATTTATGGAGGCTGTTTTCTCATCATACCCAGATCCAGCAGAACCGAAGTTGACTCCAGTGAGTAGGTTTTTCCCTGATGCCTGAGGGCTAAGATATGCTGGCGGGTAAGAAGTAAAGCCCAGAGTATCAGCTGCCAAAAAGGACAAAAAATAAATGATAAAAACCGAGAATAATCAGTAGTGGTAGTGTATTGAGTTCAACAATTTCACTGAAAAAAATGTAATGCCTGAATTAATTGGAAAATTCTTGGAATAGACCGTGTCATGTAATTTGTATACCGTAACCTCCTTCAATGATACCAAGTATATCAAAATTTATGCATTTTTCAGCAAAGTACAAAACTTTAAAGCTATAATCTGTACGCCATAGAGCTCTCAACACAAGAACATGATGTAAGTTGGGTTCTTGAACTGAGCATGCCTGTAAAATCAGTAGCCAGCTTTCCATTGCTGAACCTTCCAGTGGCTTGATGACTAGTAAAATCTCTTCCATAGGGTGGATAATTTGCTTTGAAAAATGTTCTAAGGTGGTTGTTATTCCCGGCATCCACTACTGAGTCGCCAAATATTAACAGTGCAGGAAAAAGGGGTTGGGCGTTTGTGGTGATGGCAAAGGCCAATGCAAATATATAAGCCAGTGCTGCTTTTGTTGTGCTGCCCATCTCTTGATAAGTTTTGTTTTGGACCTGAAGGTTTCATGTAAATGTGGAGGTGGATAAATTGAGACCATATAAGAGGAGAAAGAGAGAGTGTCCCTATCCAATTCAATGTTGCATTGAAGAAGGGAGATGAGAGGTTGAGCAGCCATGAATATGGTGCCACAGAAGTCATAATTTGTATGTATATATGTCTCTGTGTGTGTGTGTGTCTGTATATATATATATATAAAATTTTCATGTCTCTTCATTGCCATTGTCGGGCACATTTTTCACTCATTTATATCTTTTATGAATAGAAATATCTGCTGACTTTAATAGGGGTGACCGCCTACAATTCATGATTCATGTAAAGTCGTAATCCTCCTCTTCTTAATTTTGAAAATTCTCTAACATTGGAGGGTTTCCTTAGGTTGTGGCCACGAGAAAGCATGTAACAGAGTATATATGTTACATTATTATAAAACAAACAACACCATTCACCACCCACATCCCTAATCTTATACAACCTAGATCATCTCGGAGATGTAACATGACATCGCCATCCATGCAATATTACAGTGTTATAATTGTTTCACTCTGAGCAGCAGAGGAAAGTTCTCCAACCGTGCAAGCGAATTTTAACGTTGATATTCCATTCTTGCTCTCTTTACAACGTTGTTCACCATTTTTTATTTAATTTCTTGAAAAGCAGTTGTAGGTTCTTCAACTTTACAGTCGCAGCAAAAGCTGACTAAGGACATGGCTTACCGATATCATGTAGGTTGTTTCTTTTGTATTTTGCTATTCAGACTTCTATGACAGCATTAGAATTTGCAAATTCTCCTATCAGGACATCTTCAGAATGGGTATACAAGAAAAACTTTTGGCAAAATGCTGCAACCTTTGGATACAAGAGTATTCAGGTGTGTGGTCTTTCAAAGCTGTTTCTTTCAGAAATTCTGCACTAATTGGAGGTCTTATATATTCGACAATTTGGTATAGTCATTTAGATTGGACAGTCTTGGCAATGTGAATTTTAAAAATGAGGATCTTTGATTTTCTTTGGACACTTGCTAATTCACTGATCTCTCTTTCCTTTCCTTGTCAGCCCCTGAACATGCAGCAAAGGAAACTGGAACACTTGTGGAAATGGATGGATATAATTAGGAGCTTAAAATCCCATCATCCTTTAGCATTGCATCTTGTTGAAAAAGACATCAAATATAATAAGGCGGCCGGGGCAAATTGTGCAAAGAGGTCAAAGATGTAGTAACTCCCCTTAATCTGTCAGTTGCTTAGAGCCAACCTGACCTGATTCTGATGTGTACTGACTATTAGACATTTCTAGCTTCAGATAAGTCGCCTCATTAATTTCATCCAACTATCTGATAACTGTATAACGTTATATCATAAAGACCATAAAAGTGGATAAGCCAGCTATGATTCTTTGTCGAATCTTTAATGCGGAATTGATTCGCATCACTAGTTCACTGTTAAACTAATTGTTACTTTTTCCATGCGAAAAACCAATTGTTACTTTTGCTTAACGTCAATCAACTGATCATGTGGCTAAAGAGAGAGATGGAAAACTTTTATCCACATGGGCCATACCTGTTTTGATCCAAGGGGACCCAATTTTGCTGGAAGCTTGTGCGATTCGAGAAGCACTTCAAAAGGCAATAGAAGAAAATTGGACTGATTTAATCATCCTGTCCGACTGTCAAATGCTCATCAGGAGGATTAACAACAGCTGTGATGATTGGTCAGAGACTGGTTTTGTGATTAATGATATCAGGATTTTGTGTAAATCTTTTTGATAATGTTCTTTTGCCTTCATTAGAAGGGAGAGAAACAAATGTAGTCATGATCTAACAAAATTTGCTAAAGATAGTTGACGAAATTAGGTAGAAGTCTAACTTTCCTGTGTGGGTATCTAAATCTGCACATGATGACTTGTTGCAGTGTCCAACTGATTTGTATTTGACCTTGTAAGTGTTTATTTCAATATAATTAAAATGAACTTTCTGACCAAAAATAAAAAATAAAAATCAACTGATCATGTCAAACAGTGCCCTTGTCCTCATTTTTTTCATTTTCTAGTGCATATTTTGGGCTGAACCCAAATTCTAGCCATCTGTTCACATGCATGTTTTGGGCTAAGCCCAACTTATAGGATATTTTTAAAACTTGATTCGTCTCAATCCTTAGTCCGGAACGTTTCCCTTACTGGCTTCCCGTCAACTAAAATTTTCATTGAATTTACTTTTTGTTCTTGTCTTTGGTGTTTTTGGCAAAAGATTAAGAAAAAAAAAAATGGCATCAAAATGTAACAAACAGGGGGAAATGAGGTTTATTTATTTCATTCGGAAAAACAAAATTAAATTTACAAAGAAGCCACGGATAATGCTACATAATTCTACCAACCCCTGCCATCCTACGTCCATATCTCGTCATCAACTCCAATTTTCAACTCTTCACCACCTTAGCTTAGCGGGGAAATACTGAGAGGAGGGAAAAAAAAGAAAAAAAAGAGTCATTATCGTTAAGGTCAGGCGCGGATAAGCACATTAAACCATATCTCTTGCAACAGAAAGATGAAATGTACTTGACGTCACATGAACTTACCTTATCAATGAGAGAGAGATAATAAGGCTTGACTTTTTCCACGTCAATTCTGACCTTGCTCTTGCTATAGAGATCATATTTGCTACAGAAAATTTAAGCAACAGGAGTACAAGTTAGAGGAGCCAGCTATTACTATATAGTAATAAACGTTTATCGCTAATTTCATATTTTTCTGATAGCAACTATGTTTAAAACAATAATGCCACACACACACACACACACACACATGTTCTTACTTGAAGATTTGAAGCCACTTGAGATTCTGCTCATCTTCCTCGTTCATCAAGTGCTTGTATGCTCCTGATCTATGCAATGCTGGGACAACAGAAGTAAAATTAAATAATTAATTCCAAAAACAATAATAACTGATTTCAAGTACTTAGTCAGATCGGATAAGTTTTCTCTTTATTTCCCATAATTACCATAAAAGGAGTGGAATCTGATGATGAAAAGTCCAGCAGATGGTAGAGTTGTATTGTTTCCTTTGGCCACCTGATTAGAGTCCAAAAAGAATCAACAGTCAAATTTCTATAAACCAGGCAAAACAACAACTTCAACAATATTGTGTGGATCAAGAGAGAAAGGAGCCAAAAGAACAGAAATGTTTACCAGATACATATAGTCATCATGGCCCCAAGACATCATCACATTATCGAGTCCACAACCTTCAGAATAAACTCCATATTTGGTATTGTACGCTGGATTAGTGTAGTCAGGATTTTCCTTGAAGTACTGCACCAGCAAGTGAATAATATTTTAGGAAATTAAAGCAAGTTTATTTAATTAAATTTGGACAAAAGTTTATATTCCATCTGGTATTAAGGAAAAAAAAAATACCTTGTGAAGTACAATTGATTCGTCAAAAGCGCACCCAACTGGGAATGTATCACCTACAATATTTATTTAATCAGCATATCTGAATTCAATGTCCTCCAAAAGTTCAATTGTCTTAGTTTCCATGCTAAAAAGTTCCATTTTGCTCACCTACAACTGCCCACTGAGGAATCTCTCCAAAGCTAGGAAGATTAAGAACCTTTCCAAGATCTGAAACACATTGAAGCCTAGTTAGTAGTATTCTCATTGAGCAATTTTTTGTTTATTCTTCTTTTGATATGGGGTGCTTAAGAAAAGGTCAATAACGTAGTACCATGGATCAGGGCAGTCAAGTGAAGCCAATCTTCATCAGGATAATCTTTTCTGATAGCTTCAGCAGTCTGCAACAGGTGCTCAATTTGTGGTTCATCTAAGTCAGGATCACTTTCATCAACAAATTCATTGAGAAGCTCACAACATTCCCATATGCTCATTTCCACCTTGTCCAACTTCCCATACTGTTCTCTCATCTTCTTTACCTGCAAATTATTGAGTTGACAAACTAGCAATTAATCAGTAGTTTATTACCACTGATTACAATGGAAAACTAAATCAAAATTGCAATAAAAAAAAATTTACAGACAAAGATATTTTATGAACACCAAAAAGCAAGCACATTTAAAGTTTCTTAATTGGCTATAAAAAGATAATGCACCTTGGATGCCAAAAAGAAACATAAAATTACTTTAAACAAAAACATTTGACACGTTACTTACGAAATCATATGTTTGGTTAATGTGATTAGTTCTGTAGAAATTCTCAACCCCTTCTTGCCTTGCACTTTCAGCATCATAATCCCTGTTTTAAAAGCAGGTTAGTGAGATTTAACAGTAATTATTAAGTTGCATAATTATGGGGCTTATATCTACAAGACTTTGTCCACTTGTTGCGGGGGCCTCTGATCCTATGCCAAAGTACCTTGCAATTTCGATCATCCAATGAAAAGTTTTAAGCCAAAATTAGGATGAAATTCCTTTTTCCGTCAACCATATGAAATTACACGGTCTTAATTCTATATTTGTTTGCTCGGGTGCAAAAATTATTCATAAAGCTCCTCCAAGCATGGGTTAACCAATAATTTTCAGCTGTTTTGGGCTAAACTTTCTGCTTTCTGCTGCAAATCTATAAGATCAATTTTATTTTTCCATTTTTTCAATCCAAATTTGGTGTTAAAAATTAAGTCATGGTACGTACAATTTCATTGATGAATATTTTGGGGTTTGAATCAGAGGATTATGGGGCCAATGCGTAAATAATAAAAATGATAAATGGAGGAAATGGAGAAATGACCTAAAATTGTGGCCAAAAGCATTGGCATCGGGTACCACAAAGGCACCATCCAACACCAATTCCTTTTCATTATTTTGGCTCTTCCTTTCCTCTACCCCTGTTCTCACAAAGCAAGTGAAGAGCCTAATTATGAAAATAAAATAGGCTAATAATAAAAATTCCTATAATTTTTCCTATTTCCAAAAAATAAATAATCAAAGAGAAACTCCAAAATCAAGGGCAAATCAATCAATCCAAATCAAAATTTCCGCGTGTAATGAAATTTAGATAAATCATGTGAAATATCTTGAAATTACCAATAATAAATATTGAGATTTATGTAGGAATATTTTCGAAATTAATATATTTGTTAAGATATCTACTTGAACAAAAAATATAGAATAAATAAGAATTTCCTACAAATTGTAAGGAAAAAAACTAAAAAAAGAAAAAAAATACCAAACTCAGGCTGCTCAATGAGGATAGTCATCCTGAATCAATGCTACCGACGCAGAATTTTCTTACTAAAAAATTGAAAAAAAAAAAAAAAAAACGGAGTGGAGAGAGAAAATATGGAGAATAAGGGAAATGGCAATTAGTCGGTGAGAATGTGATAGGTCTTTGGGAAGAGGAGAGTATTTATAACGGCCGGAGAGTCCTTGCCTGAGATTTCAGGTACTCCGAGCCCTTACCTGAAAATCTAATTTTCATTAGTCCTTAATACCTATATATATGTATATAACTTTTTTGTTTCTTTAAAATAATTTTTTCTTTTATTCATTACTTGTTATTCTTATCCTTTTCAGTATTTTAAAATTATAATTGAGGTAGAAGTCGACGACGGCAATGTCATACTAGTTGATATCAGGGAGGTAAGCTATAGAAAGGATCTCTCTCTCTCTCTCTCTCTCTCTCTCTCTCTCTCTCTCTCTCTCTCGTGTGCAAATGCTATTGAATTGAATCCGACCAAAAATTCACCACTTGAACTGGCTGGATTGCTGTTCACGTTAGATATTTTTCCCCAAAGTGGGGCCCGTCCTGACTCAGCTTTGAGTTGGAAACCATATCTCTTGGGTCCCACTTACGTGGAATCCAGTCCTGGACTCCGACTTCCTGTAAAAAAAGAGGCCTGTGGGTTGGTGGGTGCTAATTTCGGCTATTTTTTAACGTTTTGGACAAATTGGATTGGACTGACTACATTGGTAATTGACAGGAAGTTGAGAAATTGTAGCCTGCTTTTTAGTAATGGTGCACCTGGATTACGTGCAAGGTTTTAGATTTCAAGTTGTGATCCGAGGTCACCAATTGGATCGGATGTTGTCTGGGCTGTCAATGTGACTCCGAAGGCAAATGGGTCTATTTAACAAAAATATATATTCGATTATTTAAACGGTTAATCAGGTGGGAATGAATAGAGAGTTAAGCGGTTAGAGTTCTGTGACTTCACTTCACACGTCGAGGTTCGAATTCTATCAATATCATTTCTCCTCCCCCATTGTAATAGTGTAGGTTGATAAAAAAAAATGGTTAATCCGGTTATTTGTCAATTAATAAAGGAGTTGTTAAATCAATTGAAGGAAACATTAGAATTCTCTTAAGTTAGTGAAAATTGTTAACCAAATTTTGAAATACCCACCCGGTTTTTTTCTAACAAAATAATAAACCAAATTATCTGGACAAAATCGATAGTTATTTGGGTTGGTCAATGGTAGTAGTTTTTTTTTTTTTTTTAAAAGTATAAAACCACTACTCTATATATATATATATATATATATATATATATATATATATATATAAAGAATTTCCCTCTCATTAAACTTAATTTGACTGGTCAATAAACTAGAAATAATTGAATTTCTTTCTCATTAAACTTAATTTGACTAGTCAATAAACTAGAAATGCTATCACATTGAGCTCAAATAATTGAATTTTTGTTGCATAATAATCAACTTTTATACTTTTTAAAATATAAGATGACCAGTACTAGCGTACTTTTGGTTGACGGTTCAGGAAAAAATATAAAATATATCATGTATATTACTATATGGTGTACTAGAATTAATAATTTATCGTCACGTGATAACAATGAGTCACATCTTGTATTATTTAACAATGTATAATTAATTCTAATGCATCACGTGACATGTCACATTTGCATAACGAGTCACATCGTTACGCATGATGCACACAATACTTGCATACGGTTCAGCCCAACACTCGCTGTTTCCCGGTCGGCCAGCTCAGCCGTAGTACCTAAGCATTATTATTTACGTCACATTTGCGGAAGGTCAGGGACGACAACAGGACCTTTCCACCAACGGCCATGGGCGTGCCACGTATCATGGTAGCAGGTGTACACCCACCAGCTGTTCTTATTACTACTTTTTTTTTTTTATCTTATTATATAAAATTGCTCAAACGTTGGTGACTCGAGGACACATCGCCCGGTCCCCATCATAACGTAATGAGTCCTCAACAAATACCAGAACGAGATAGATACGGTGGCACTGCATAAGAGCCCCAGTTTATTTTCTCGCAAGGAAGAATACAAAAAAGTCAAATGCTCGCACTTGCAGGAACCAATAACATGCCCCTAGATTTAAGTTTAATAAGTGCACCATTCAGTTACTAATTAGTTAAATGTGTATTACTTGTAGATCTCAACTTAGGTTTAGTTTACTAGTGACTTTGAATGTTTCATAATCTAACAACTAATTTGACTATTTGACTCTTGAGAAAAAAAAGTCAAATCAAATATTGGTGAGTGTTGATTTGAGTTAAAAGATGAATGTTTTTCGTTTCACATCGGTGAGCATTGAAGGTAGTGACCTTAGATTTAAATTTCATAGCGCACCATTCAGTTACCAATTAGCTGGATGTGTGTTACTTATGGGTCCCAACTTAAGTTTAGTTCACTAGTGACTTTGAGTGTTTCATAATCTAACAACTAATTTGACTATTTGATTCTGGAGAAAAAAATAACATGTTTTTTTTTTTTTAAAAGCACACTCTGTAGTAGGGGTGGCAATCGGGTCCGGGTTCGGGTTGGCGAGTCAGGTTGAGACCCAAGCATAATAATCAACCTGTCAAACCAAACCCAACCCGCTAACCCGAAAAAAGCCAACCCGAACATGACCCGAATAGGTTGGCAGGACAACCAGTGAACCTGAAAAAAAAAAAAACTTCATACATTCCATTATTAAGAAAATTTTCGAGTCAAACGGGTCAACCTGCCAACCCGGTTGACCCAAAAACTTCCTTAATGTGAAGTTTTTTTTCGGGTCAAATAGGTCGACTTCGAACCCAAACTATTTTTTTGATTTTTTCGAATCAGATGGGTTAACCTAATTCCAACCCGAACCTAACCCATTTGTCTAGCGAATCAATCGGATCGATCTGATTCTAACCTGAACAAGCCAACTTTTGATCCAAACTCATTATTTTCGTATTAGATTCGTATCGTGTTTTCAAATCACATAAAAAATGCTACTACAAAAAATGCTACTACTCGAAGGAAAGGAGAAAAGGATAAAACCAATTACTACGTTTTGTTGTCACATGGAAAGAAGATGTATCGCTGATACATGCACCACCCAAAGATCTCGAGAAATTAATGCAAACTAGCTTCTGGCAGAAAAGATAAATGCAATTAATCCGGGCAAGGTTTGAATGTACATATCAATGTCTAGAAACTAACTACTTGCAGAAAAGACAAATGCAATTCATCCGTCAAGGTTTGAATGTACACATCAATGTCTAGATTCAGCTTGATCAAACAACGTATGACAAATACATCCATCGAGAATGGCATATCACGAGTATCTTACACAATTAGATCCTTTTGGGTAGCACCATTCCTGTATTACATTTTAGAAAGGCTTTACAAATGTAACTCCAGATTAGGAAGGGCCGTGTGTGTGTGTGAGAGAGAGAGAGAGAGATTAGGAACCGCCCGGGACATCAAATTAACAACTAACTAATATGGTAGTGGCTTTTAGCACCACTTTGGACATTCATAAGTTGGAAGAAGTCCTCTCTACAATTTCATTCTTTTAGATGGGCCTTGGTCTATAATGGGATCAACACTAGCAGGTTGAGGCTCTACTTGCTGGTTTTCAGAACCTTTCTCCCCTTCTGCAGTTGATGGGGGAGTATAACCCTCTGGAAACGAAGGTGGTGGAGGGGCTGGTGGCAGCTGCACAGGTAGAATAAACAACATTTTAGTACAAGGAGCACTTGGAATCTAAATAACAGTTTCGAAGAATGTGAAATCATGTTGTTGAATGTGTATAACAAGCTAGACTGTATTCATGCTGCATCTAGAAACATCTAAATGCATTTTCTTGCGTAAATGATTGCATATACAAGCTCAGTTATAAGATTTAAAACACTACTTCAACACCTGACAAGAATCTATCAGCAGTATTTTTCATTTCCAGAGTCATGCTACATTTTACACTAGGAATACTTTTGGTAACAAAATTGATTTGCAAAACTTATACACCTTGAAATAATTTTTCTAGCTCGAGTACTTTTTCTACTTTTTCCTGGGCTCATAAAATTTTATGTAATGTTAGGATATACTTTCCAGGAAGCTGAATTCAAGCAGCCGAAACAAGTTTCAGTAACTTTCGTCACTAAATATATTCATTCAACCTATTAGTTCCACTCTCCCCTAGCCCATCCTCGTAACCATGTTTTCATATTCACCAGTAAAACTTGTCAAGTGAATACAAATTATTTTTTACTTTGAGATCCTGAGTATAATTTCAAAAGAGGAAGAAAAATTCAAATCCACGTCCAAACACAGAAATTATTTCCCCCAAAAATTGGCTTTTTTAATTTAACATATTTTTCCAACACAGTTTCTGCATAAGATACTTCTCATATAATCAAATCCCATTAAGCATTCCCCATCAGCAAAAATTGTTAAATCCATTTATCCCCTTATTTGACTCCTTTCAAGCTAGATACAAGCGTTATTGTCAAGAACAGCAGTGTATGTAAAACTATATTCAAACGCATATGGATTACCTTGCGTTGTAGTGATGCAAGAATGTGATCTACCCGTTTAATTTCTTTGAAGTCAATGGTCTCTTTACCAGCCTTCGATTCAGATGCAGTGATCTCATTGTCAGCATCAACTGCATCAACACAACATAAGAAGTCAATGGAAACATTAATCCTGATAAACTGAAAAACAGTACGATAATAGTGCAATCACTTACGGATAAATTCTAAAGATGAAGAGTTATGTCCCCAAAATATGAGTTGTCACTTTGAAAATCAACTGAATATAGATCTAGAGCAAATAAAGCCACTTAATAACAGTATTCATAGCCTTGAAAGACTGCATTGTAGACATACTCCACGACTCAGAGCAGGATGTAACTATCTTGAAGATTCCTAAAAGAATTATATACAAATCATTCCATCCGAGAATCCCATTTCTAACTAATTTTAGTATTCTAGGTGATTAACACAAGAAGCATCCTTATACCAAATCAAAAATAAAAAGATGAGTGCCAAGATACCATATCCAATCTTTTCCAATTTTGAAGCTGCAGTATTAAAGGCTTTCGATATATGATATAGTGCCCGTCCCTGCCACACGAGTAAACAACTGGATATAAGATGGAATTGCAAAGGAGGAAAAGAAATACATTCATAAGGTTTCCATGTATATTTCGCACCAAGGGAGCCAGAAACTACAAAAATTACACAATAAACACGATTATAGTCATTCATAAAGCACATATTTGAAAATATTTGCTCTTCAATCTTTGCAAGCTGTCAAAAATCAAATGCATCGAAATCAATTTGCAATTTCATTTTTCCATCTCCAGATATGTCAATTGGGAAATGATCTATCCAGCATAACCTCCAGGACAAAATATTATCTGAGAATACATGATAAACTTCAAAGTTCAGAACAAGAGAATTTTCCAGAAAATCCAGAAGTTCAGAGCATTGTTAAACAATCATCATCCCTAAAAAATAAAATGGAAAGTATTGTCTTTGTGAAACGGTTATACCACCTTGACATTTCCTACATGGGAGTCGCTAATCTATCAAAACAAAGGAAACAGCATTTAAATCCAAGCCAATCAAAATATGCATCCAACTGGAGAACAGAAGAACAGAGTTCTAACCAAACTAATTTGCCTAAGTTACAATAGTTGCAAGATCATTGCTCATAGAATTACCAACAAAAGTAAGAGAATGGAGAAAATATACTAACAACTCGAGATGCAAACACATTACAAAGCTGAGGAGCTTGGTATATCGAACCATCCAAGACATAATACGTGAGCATTGGCGTTACTTTGTCAGGACCATCCCTCCTCTGTTTACGGATAAGAAACAGATGGGGCTCCATTGCTTCACTTAAAATGTACTCCGTACCCGTCATTTTCCTGCATAGCAAGAATCAAAACTATAATCACACAAAAATCCTTATTATCCCACCATGGTTATGCCTAAACTTCTGTAATTGTAATGCTTTTCCTCAAAACGCCTGCTAAAACCTTTTGCACTTTCCTAGACTTAATCACAGATACAAAATAAATAAATAAATAAATAAATACTCATATCATTTACTTCTTAAACCAGGTACTCATTGCTCACCATATTTAAAATCCACATCCAAATTCCACAAGACAGAAAAAATTTCAGGAAAATTTCAGGAATAAAGAAGAAAAACAAGCTAACCAAAGAGAATCTCGATTACTGATTCATATCACCAATCAATTGAAAATTAAATAAAAGCCCATCAAGATTAAAACTTTTACTTGTGACGATGTGTGAGAGAAAGAGAGGAAGGAGCTTACGAGAGATGGGAGATATCGAGGGGGTAAATGGAGCGTAATCGAAGCTGTTCGTTGTTACAAGTCCACTCGTAGAATGGGGAGAGAGCAAAGTAATCGAACACTAAGTTTCGGTCAAGTGGGTATGTGTTCAGCCATAGTTGGTCCCTGAAGCATATTCCGGTCATGTCTGTTCCCGGAAGTGGCGGAGCTGGCGGTGCTGCTCCATCGATGTTTGCTGCGCTCGGCGTCGCAGCCATCTTTTCCCACTTCAATCCCCTCTTGCAGAATTGCTTCCTTCTCTCTATCCCAATAAATGGACTAGTTTGTATAGGCCGCGTAGGCCCAATAAGCTTATAGCACCAGCGGTGGAACCCAAATAAGAGGCCCAATTATGCTTGGAAAAGCTGTTTTCTCAACAAAAAAAAAAAAAAAAAAGTTGGAAGAGGAGCAAACTACTCAATATTCGATAATATAAAACTTGAGATTTATATATGAAAATTTCAAACTACTTAGATTTGATTTAATTTTGACCCAATAAAAATTCATTTGAGCTCGATTTGAGAAATAATCGAACCAAATTGAGCACAATTTTAGGTTCATTAAAATAAATCAAATTTGATCACTAGGGTGTTTGACTCCATTAAACTCATTCACACCCTTACCTATTTGTGTCATGGCAATGTTTCCTTTAAAATGGGCATCCGTATCTGTCTATCTAATTTCTAAAACGAAAAATACTGTGGTGACGCCATATCACCAACAAAACTAAAAAGCATTTTTTTCCCCAAAAAATTAGCAATATTTTTGAGTAATGCATCTATCATTTTGTTGAAAATTTTGATATATCTGAAAAAGTTAAATGGCGCAACCTTAAGTATAGCATTGTTTGGTTCCAATAGATAAGACTATGAATGAAAACAAATAGAATATATAATCATATACGGTTCTTGATCTTAAAGTTTTCCTATTACTATCAATTAATGTTGGAATTCCAAGAAAAATGCTATATGTTATAGAACTTTTTTCTTTTTTTTTTTTTTAGAAAATTATGCTCTATATAATATGAATAAATGCAAGTTGTTCGAAAACTATCTGTAATTATTAGAGAATTCTTACAAATGATTTATTAGAATATTGTAAACTGACACGAGACAACTATGCACAAAGCCTCATATGACCTAGTTATTTGCTAAATACCCTTATGACAGGTAATAATTAGACATAAAAAACACATGAGCTCGAATACATCCATTTGTCTCTGTAGGTTAATTTCCTGAAAACCTTTGCCCGTGACTTTATAATACACTCGAGGATTTGTTGTTTTGTTCTTGTCTAACCTTCCATTATTATTTCCCTCAGAAAAAAAGACAAAAACCTTCCTGTATTTTTTTTCTTAATTTTGAGAAAACCTTCCAGTATTATATTTTCTTTTTGCTATGCAAAAACATATGTCCCACCTTAACGCAAATTATATTTTGTCTTTTGTCGAAGCTCTGGGCAAATGCACATTTCTGATTAGTCGCGCGATGCAGCATACTTTTCTAATCTTGGACCCCTTCCTTCATTTGCGGGAACTGTTAATCAACAGCCGCTAGCACGAGAAATTTCCTCCGTAAATAAAACTTTCGTGTCCAAACTTCCACTTCCAATTTGCGGAACAAATCTGTCATCATTTTTTTTTTCCTGTCCAAAAAATTTCTCCTGGAAATCAAATCCCATTTAGCGTTCATATTTTTTGTTTTTTGAAATCTGTCCCACTTTTGTCACCTGGCACATTTCCAAAATCCCTTAATCATCAGGATTTTGAGTCTCGAAACAAGGCTGCCTCAGATGCATTATCAGGACATATTGTTTCAGCCTAACTGTCTTGATCAGTTCAATAGTTCTTTTATTAATCCCCGAAAAATAAAACCATTTTCTTGATTTTATTCCCTGGCAGGCCGTCCATGGCCTTCCATTTTCTCGTGGTGGGCGTTTTAAGATTTAGCAAAATGGCCAAGAAGTTGTTGATTTTTGAATGAGTGAATGAATATCATCATCACATTCATGTAGCTTTTGGAGACCATTTTTGGTCATTCTTCTGTTCTGTTGGAGTTAATTCAATTTATGTATTGAAAGGTGGGAAATTTGAAAACATGGCTAACCGGGTATCCTCGAGGTCTCGGTCATTATCAGTTTCCCAACCTTCATTCTCTCAGAAAATAACAGAAGATCCGGTAACATCGAAAAATGCTCAGAGCACGGTAACATGCGTTTATCAGACTCATATTGGGGGTTATTGGCGAAATGTCACAGTTTTGTGGAGCAAGAATATGATGAATCATTCCCTGAGCATAACCGTAGATAGCGTGGAGACTGAAGATCATCAGACATGCAAAATTGACCTTAAACCTTGGCATTTTTGGGCCAAAAAAGGGTACAAAACGTTTGAGGTCGATGGAAACCAACTAGATGCTTATTGGGATTTGCGATCGGCTAAATTTTCTGGGAGTCCAGAACCGTGTACAGATTTCTATGTAGCTCTAGTTTCGGATGAAGAGGTGGTGTTATTATTAGGGGATTACAATAAAAAGGCCTATAAACGGACGAAATCCAGGCCTGCATTGGTTGATGCTGTCCTGTTTTTCAAGAAGGAACATGTGTTTGGCAAGAAATCTTTTTCCACTAGAGCTAAATTTGACCACAGGAAAAAAGAGCATGACATTGTCGTGGAAAGTTCGACCTCAGGAGGTAGAGATCCTGAAATGTGGATCAGCATTGATGGGATTATTCTGATTCATATAAGGAATTTGCAGTGGAAATTCAGGGGTAATCAAACTGTTTTAGTTAATAAGCAACCGGTTCAGGTTTTCTGGGATGTGCATTCGTGGTTATTCTGCAGCCCTGGATCAAGCCATGGGCTGTTCATCTTCAAGCCAGGGGTACCAGAGGCCGATAGCGACATGGACAGCAATTGTACTGGGGATAGTGATTGCAGCGCTGAAAGCCGGTATTATTCTACACAAAGCCGCTCAAGAGCTTCACCCTTCTGCCTATTCCTGTATGCATGGAAGATCGAGTGAGATCAAGACAATCTTTAACGTTCTACACAGGCTAAATTAGCATGAATTTTGCACAGGCAATTCGCGTATTATTTCGGGATGGAAATGATTGCAAAATCAAGATTGTTATTAGAGTAAGTTTGTTCAGTTTACTCCGAGTAAATTAATTGTCGACTTTTGAGATCATGATTTTAGAATAATGCAAGAATAGGCTTGCCTTGCCAATGCTGGTATCAACAATCAGGGTTATAGTTTGATGCACTAGTCCTCGAGTCATCAACTTTCAATCCCATTCCCATGTGATTAGTTCCATCGCGCAATGTAATATTCTAATTGGTGATCTATTAGTCCAATATAAAAATCACTTATTCTTGATTGAATTGGTTAACATTTTCCTCCCATGGGGCTTGCAGCTTTCTGGACAAATGTTTCATTTAATTGTCAAGGATGTTATAACATCATTTTTCTTTTTCTTTTTCTTTTTTTTTTGACCTTTTTGGTTAGGAAAAAAAGTGCATATTACTTCTCCTTGAATGTCATTTAGTCATTCTTGTTAATTTAGTGGATTCGTTGCAACTTGCGACCATTACGTGCGAATTGTGTTTTGTTCTAGCGGGCCTCATGACCTAATCCAAAGACACTTTGCATGGGCTGTAACCCATTACAGCAGAATCCAGAAGAGACTTGAAGCGGATTCTCGTATCTCAAGTTGGTCTTCCTTTTTATATGGACGTATGTCGAACTGGGCCAGTGAATAGAATTCCAGGAGCAAGTTCTGGACCAGTGGCCTGATTGAGATAGTGTACAATCATTCACCTTGGTCCAAATTTGTCATCTTAACTAATATACTGACACCAAACAATGTGACCCTTTATGAGGTCAATCTCTTTGCCATGTCTCGTGTATGCATTTTGTTTCTTTTTTTTGGCTTAAAAAAAATCAAATTGTTTACATCTAAGTTCTAGATAAGGAACAAGATTTGCCACCTCTAAATAAATTTTCTCAATATAGAAAAGGAGTCCCTTGAGGCATCATGTAGACATTTTCATCTCCAAACTCTCATACTAACCTATCTAATAATTTAGAACAATGTTGCATGAATAAATGAAAATGAGAAATATGTTAGGCTAATTAGTACTGCTCGTGCCAAACGTAGTATTAATAAGAAAATATTTAAATAGATCGGATTTATGAATGAAGCCGTAGTACCAACAAATTCACGGGCGGTCTACTTAAATATTTTCCGCATTAATAGTAGCGTTGCTTGTCATCGAGTAATCAAACTCTGGTTGCCACTGCAATTTTCGGCATTATTAATCTTTGCAACTTCTTTCAAAACAACCATATACAAGTTGACGAGGTTTCATTAAATTGCAGGCTTGTAACAGAAGATGATGTCGGCCTTATAGTTGTAGGATTGGGCTATTTTGGACTTGTGATGCCTAAAAGACATGTAGCTGCCTCGGGTAGACAAAATGTGTAGACCATATCATAACCGTCTAACCAAAGTCAAATCTCATTCGTGTTAAAGCCAACCCAAACAACTTCATATTCCACGTATGGGATTTTGTACGCACGCGCAAACGCCATAATTGATTTTATTCCTTTGAACATTTCAAAGTATAGTCAACTTGAAGGAAAAAGAAAAACCAAATGCCTTAGAAACCAAGCATGAGATATGGTTTCTTTCGCTCAACAGAATTTCCTATATTTAGCAAACAATCCTAACAACATTTGATGAGGTATATATGAACTATATTTGAAGCGAAACCTCAAGAAAGAAGTCGGGATAAGTAGTTATTTCTCAAATATAAATATATTTGTCATTAATTCGGTCAAGTCCTAGCTAAAATGGTGTTTCAATGAGGTCTTTTCTCTTTTCAATTTAATTGTAGTATGAAACACTACAAAAACAAATGGAACCCTTCTTTATTCAACCAAGAACCAGACAGAATTCCATGTATTTCTCGAAAGGCAAGCTTATTTGATGTCAAAAAAGTATCAAAGTTCATCGTGGTTAATGAGGAACTATCAACACATATGTAATTAATTAGGATTATAATTAAATTAACTGAACAGAACAGGCACTGTTAAGATGAATATATAACATGTGCGAAGCAATAAGGTTGAGGGTGAAAATCAAGGGGCACGCCTTGAATTGAATCTAGGAGACAGGACCACTGGCTAAGATTAAGGGAATGTCTATTGCATTGATAAACTAACCAGCTTACACTAAACAGACCACCTCAACAAGATTTCCAAGATAAGTATGCTTTAAGAACAGTTTCAAAGGATGTAGATGTTTTTGTTTATTTCTTTCTTTTTTCTGTTTTCAAAGAACTCGAGTTTAATTAGAAGAGAGCATAAAGTCGAAATCACTTTTAGAGTAGAACTTGATCATAGGAGTCATAATTACTGTGACTTTTGCCAATGACAACTTGTCTCAAATTTAATTATCTCCCCATCCCTTTTCTTGTTATTACCACTAGTATTTTAGCAATTTATCGTATCAATGTCATGACTCATGAGTAAAAGCATAGCACAAGTACGCTCTGGCAAAGTAGAAAAATGTAGAACAAAATGTAGTACTTACTTAAATAAGTTTTCACCCCTTTTTGGCTCTCGAACGGCGGGTGTCATAATGACTGTAATAATTAATAGATGCTATATTGATTATTGATGTTTGATCGTGGAATAAGCAATGATGAGAAGATGATAAAAATCTAAGATTCTAAACCAATACATATGGATTTATCATTATGGTACAATGATGATTATCATGATTAAGGGACAAGGGTCGAGGTCCTTTAAATCTTCAGAACCCCAAACCCTTTTTCCCTCCCATAAAAGAAATTCTAAAAGACCTGATTTTTGCTTCATACAGAAAATTTTCTTTTTTTTTTTTTTTCAAGTAGGGTCAGGTTGAACAAAATTTTCTCAAATTTTTGGATGGTAGACATAATTAGGGTCATGGCGTGGAAAATTTGATGCCATGGGAAATGAGTGGCTAAATGGAACTGAAGGATAGTTCAATAATGACTCATTGCTCTTATGACCTAAGGCTTCCAATACTTTAACTTGTGACCTGAGGAACTTGAGATAGTTTGCAGCCTCATCTAGCATTGATGCAGTGTCCATCTTGCTACCTCCAGGGACCAGCCTTTGCAAAACCCTAATCCTTTCGCTTATCCTTTCTCTTCTTTGCCTTGCAGCTACAGTTTGTGGATCAGTTGAAATTCTAACATTTTTCCTCTTAGGCTTCTCTGTTATCTCCGTGCCAAAATTCACTGGCCTAAAAGCGGCTGCTCTATAAATCATTTCCTTCATTTGTGCAATGGCATCTGAATCAGGCTCTCCTCCTGCAGAAGATATTGATGAGCTAGGGTGCTGAAAATTGATGTTTGATGAGCTTGGTCGTTTTTCTGATCTGGGCTTTTTGGGTTTTGGCGGGTTTTCTGAAATCAGCTGGAAACTACCGGAATTATCCGAGTTATTGACAAGATTGGCGAGTAGGGTTTCACTGCTTCTCTTGGTAGCATTTTGACTAGTATTGCTAGAGCGTTTAGAATTAGATTGATTGGCATGTTGGTCTGATGAAGTAGTTTGTGAAGCGGTTTCATCCAGCTCGTTTATGCGGTTATGGTAATTGGTTTCTTTTGCATTTGAGCTATCGCAGGCGGACTCGCCTGATGAAACAGCATTCACAGGTTTGAAATTCCATATGCTTTTGCAGTTAGAGAAGATCATGGACATCTCTGCGTGATCTTCAACTGAAGTGGTTTCTGTGTTACTGTTAGATCCTGATAACAAACAATCAAGTGATCCTGTAGAGCCGGTAGCTGTTGCAATCAATCCAGCCTTAGCCTCCTGAAGGCAAGTATCAAGAAATGATTTGTTTGCCGTGCCATAATCAGAGAATAGGCCATTCAATTGGTTCACGAAGTCAGTCCTACTTAAAATAGGAGCAGAAGAAATTTCAACTCCTGATGAATTTCCTGGCACTTTATCATAATCAGCTAGTTTTGTGGCCGGTTCTTGCTGTGAAAAATTCCAGCTTGAAACAACCTGTATCGGATCCAAAGCCGGTGCTGAATGATGAAAACTCTGACTTGCTCTATTCATATCTGAATTACAATGAGGTGGAAGAGTTTTTTGGAGCAGTTGAACTGAATTGAAAATATCTTCTGGGATGTCCATTTTGCCTCCAAAAAATGCATAGCCACTCGAATTGGAAGCCATCAAGATATCTTTAGGGTTCTCCCATGAAGCTGAATTGTTCACAGCTACTTCTTCCCCATCCCAGTCCAAACCATCCATAATGTTACTTATTTCCGAATTAGAGTAAATGACAAAAAGGCTGTTCAATCCCTGACAGAAATAAAGACATGAATTCAAGGAAAAAAAAAATGACACTGCACTATAAACGAAGTCATAAGGCTATTTGATCAGTAGAAAGTTTTTGTACCAATCAATAAGTCCAGATCCAGCTTATTCTTTCGTCCCTGGGAGAATTTCCAGTATGGAAGACTAACCGATGAAGAAGTCGTATAACTTGAGTCTTTAAGAGATGCCAAGAACCGGCTCCAACTACCGCATTCAATTTCGTATCTTGAAAGCTGCAATCAGCAACCTAAAGATCATTACCAACGTCAATTTTAGGATAACAAATTTTGTCAAAATTTATAGCGAGACAACACGAATTTAAGGTGTATAAAAACTCATTCAGATGAAAGGAAAAAATAAAGTTATCCGCAAAAGTTCGTTACTAGAAAAATTTTACTGGAAAAAGTATGTTAAGGCTATACCTTGAAGTACAGCAAAAGAGGACCAATATTCTTGACTTGAACGAAACTATGCAGGTTGCTGGTTGATGGTTATATAGGACTGAGCATATAGACTATGCAATGGCATGTAGTTGAATATAATAAAATACTATGATGAAAGTGGAAGCTTTGCCAATTAATATAATACTATTATAGTCTTACAGTTGACAGGAGATGTAATGGCAATGGTAAGATAAGCTTTTGGTCAGTTAGGTGGGGCTGTAATAGGGTGTTTCTTTCCGCAGATGGGGAGCATGAAATTTCAGAAAAAAGAAAAACAATTTGGATGTTGGTTTGTTATTTGTTTTTAGTTGGTTAGACTTATTATAATATCTCGAATTATTTTGCTTACCTGTGGAGAGCTCTGAAGTCTGACTTGCTTTTGGCTTTTTCTTGCTCATTCTGTTTCATGCGCACTGTAAAGTTATGATATAAAGAATTGCAGGGAGGGCAAGGCTTTAAGGGTTCCTATTCCTATTCTTTTTTTTTTTTTTTTTTGAAGTAAACCTATTCCTATTCTTCTCATAGACTTTCATCAGTCATATTCTTAATCATAGCTGTTTTTGCGTTTTTAACTGTTTTACTTTTTACCTCAACACTTTCTACCTCAGTGCTTTTTGATGACAAAAGTTGAACTTTTTGTGCTTGTTCTTTTAAGAACTCTTGAACCTTTTTATTTTGAAATCTTGGAAGACATTTTCACTTTTCTTGCTAAGTTGAATGTTAGATAACAGATGATGATCTGGACTTTGCATAAATTAGAGTTCCCCAATTTGATGGCGAATGGCCAACTATTTTTTTCTTTTTCTTGCGTTAGTTCTTAAAACGAAAGGTCAAATTTCATTTACTATCCTCATTGTTGTTCCTTAAAACAAGAATAAGTATTAGCTAAAAGCAAACTGGAAATCTAGGACTGCCAAAGTTGTTCCTTTATCTGAGAAGTCACTACTTGATAGTTGAAGGTACGTGGTTGGTGTGCTGAGTTTCAAAAAATAGTGATTAAGAATCTACGCTGCATACATAGTCTTCAGGGCCATGATTGACATCCTTAGCTGGACTAAATACTGAACTGAGGATGTCATTTAATTGTTAGTAGTAATTGGTGTACTAAACAAAGAGCAGATATAAAACAGAAAATCTTGAAAGATCTGAAGATATATTTCTTAGGATTGTCATATCATCATCATCATCAAGATGAAAGTATAGAACAACTACTAGTGGAACTGTAGGTGGAGGATAAACAAATTTAAAACATGTTGGCAGGCTAGGCAAGCGAAATGGTCAGAAGAACTCAGAAGAGAAGATAGGAGGAGGACTCACCACTTGCTCCTAGGATTTTGTCTTTTCACATCTCATATGCTCCTCCATTATTCCTCCATTTTCTAGATACTAGTAACTATTTTTTTTTTTCTTACTCCCCCCTCTCACTGTCTCTCTCACACTCAGAGAGAGAGAGAGAGAGAGAACATCTGGACTCTGAAGGCATCCCCACATGCCCCCCATCAATACAGCTCAAATGGATGGGTTCCCATAGTAATTGCTTCTTTTGTCACTTTTAAAAGAACATTTCTATTTTGTGTCAACGCTCATTTTTTTCATCACCTTCAAATTTTTGTGCTTAAGCCAGATTCATTTTGGTACCCCAATCAATTGATATTTGTATCATTGTATATATAAAAATTCCCATTGGCACTTAACATAAAGCAGAAAATCATAGGATAAAACAAAGAGGTTTGGTTGGAAACTTCCACTTGAGCAACAAACTTGATCATGCACACATGGAGCTAACGTAAACAGTAGTTCGATCTGCCGAAAAAGGTTTTTCCTCATCTTAAATAGAAAAGCTTTGCTTTTGGGGAGCATGCCATAGTTACAACTATTGGCACATAATTTATTTTTTATCGGTATATCATTCTATACTACTAATTAAATCAAATAATTGGAAGTTTTGTGAGATGGCCAGAACGTAGGTTGGAATTTGCAACATGTTGTGACATTGATCAAAGAAGATTTCTGTTTAAACTTCTGAAAATGATGACTATAAACTGATGCCGACCCTCGAATTATGCACTGTATGACTACAATGTCAACTCTAGTTGTTGGCAGTTAAAGTAAAGAAGACTGAGCTCAATACATTAACAGCTGATTGCTATGAAAATTTTGCCAGTAGATACAAGGTTCTACAATCAAAGTAAGTAAGGCCAATTTTTATGAGAAAAACCACATTTCAGTCCTCTATAGGCTTATGAGGGAGAACCTCTCCTCGTATTTTACCAAACTAAAGTTAAGATGTTTTTACCTCAACATGCAAACTATCTATAAGAATTGGGCTGTCCTAGTGGACTTATTTTTTGGACCTGTTCAATTTGTTACATTTGTAGGGTTTGGTCCACAATAAAAGGTGGTCCATCGCTTACTGTCCAAATCTAACAATAAATGCCTTTTGTTTTGTACTCGCGTTATTTCTGGTAACGGGACGTGAGCTGTCGGCTTTAGAGCCGTCACTCTCAAGCCTGGATTTCCATACCGGTTCGACATCGGCTCGGCTTAACTCATGGTCCCACACACACTTCACCAATACCAAGTTTCTCTCCGGGGATTATAGTAAACCTTTGGGCCCAGTTTAATATTATGGAGGCCACACGTGAACCAATGGCACAGTCATACGTGGCATGACACTATTGGCGGTTCACGCGATCGGTTGAGTAGCACCCACATGAAAAATCAAAGAAACAGTTGTACAGTAGTAGGACCACCAGATCCGACTAACTCATCCAAACCACAAATGAAATTCCAAATCATTGTACGTTTCTAACATATTACTATGTTTTCATCAGTAGTCATCTAATTGTCATCTAATTGAGCTAGGCATTCTAAGCCCTTCAAATCTTCTGTTCCTAATTTATAAAGTATTAATTCATGATATTTTTAAAAATTTAGAAACTTTGCTAGTTATTTTAATAAATATATATATAAATTAATAAACATAATAACTGTACAAGTTGAAGACACGTGAGTGGAAAAAATTTTAAGGACTAAGAAATTGAAGACATTGCTAAGTATTACATATAAATAACGCTTTTAAAAAAAATCATGCAGTAATTCATCTCATTTTTGCTCTTACATATGTCCATGCATCGTACATTGATGTTACACATACTTAATCATCAATCTGAAATATCAAATCAAGTGTGACGTCTTATTTTGCTGCTTAATCCTCTTATAAAGACAAAAGTTTGATGCCAATTCCTTGTATTCAACATACAATTGTATTCAACATACAAAGTTGATGGTAGAGCGCGCAATTTACTGAAATCTTTTTTTTTTTTTATCAATTATTATTGCATTATATGTTTATTGCCTCACACAAGTGAGGTGACGCTTCCAATGGTGTGCTGGGTGAAATTCCACACTTTTTGTCATACACAATTTGAAAGTATAGGTCCCCGAAATTACCTAAATCTCCCTCTTCCCGAAAACCCCCTAATTACTGTAAGTCATGAGATTTGATCCTGAGACCTGCAGCAGGGGAGAGACCTTAAGGGTCTCCCCTAACCACTGGGCGTCAGCCCAGTGGCTATTTACTGAAATCTAAATTTAAAGAATTGGCAACTAATGTTGCCGAGGGGATTCAATCTGGCGGATTTAATGCACATGTTAAATCCTGCTGCTCACTGCCTTAATTGACTCAAGCCAACTTCAGGGTGAAGCCACTAGAAGTGAATTAAAAGATGGGCAAGTCGGCATTGCCATTAAATGTCACTATTGATGTAATGGCAACTATCAGGGGCATATAGAGCAAATACTGACATTTCAGTTCATATTACCTAGTGCTCTTTCAGTGGATGCATGCATATTCGGTGAATTTGTCACATACAACGGATGTTGGAAGCTCAGTCCCAGCACCAGAAAGGCCAAAAAATACCTGGTGGGATCTGTTATCCCTTTCAGAATGCCCCATCGCAGCTTCCCGGCCAATGGTGATGAGATTGCCCGTGGACATCTGTGATCAACTAGTAAGAACGCTATAAATGTGATATGACAGTGCTCATTCATAAACATCCTCAAATATTTCTCCTTTGAATATAAAAACAATTACAGCATCCGCAAGGAGGCATCAATGCCAACCCAAACCTCAAAGCAATATTGGGCTCCCCAGAACAGGAACATATAAGACAATTAACCCATTTCAAGTACTAATGACAAAGCCATGCAAAACATTGCTGACCACAAAAACCGATCCATGCACCAGCAATAAGCCATAAGTTCATAACAGGACTAGGATCGGTAACATATAGGTGACATTACAACCATTACTGGCAAAAGCTTTTTAGCAGAAATTCTGCATTAGCATCAAGTAGTTTCCATAGAACTAAAGGAAGACAAACTACAAAGTCAGTATATGTGCATTCAAGCAAAAAAGGAAACCAGAAAACGAGTCAGTTGTCAGCGTGTGCAGCCACACATTCAGATTTGACTTCCCAACATTCTCCCCCTCAACATGGCTTCTGCTTTCCGCACCTGCTTTACGGGTCCTATTATGATAACCTAGAATGAGCAAAGAGATAGGTGTCAGCACCAGCAGGAGATACTATTCAAGAATTTTTTGTGGCTATAACTTTTTATCACTAAAGATCATTTCTCGGGCTGAAGAATAAAGTTTATTTTGCAAAGATCTATAAAAAAAGGAAGAATTCCAAGAGCTCAAATCTGAGCCTCAGGTTTGCCGCTTGCAAACCGTTTCTAGGCAAATAATTTTGGATATCTCCAGTTACAACAGTGACAATTATAGGGTCCCCATTGTATAGTACTTTCCTCTTTAGTAAAATTGGCGATACAAGAGAAAAAGAAGAAATATTCAGAAAATTAAGAATTACTATAGGAGAAAGACAAGATTCAAAATACTTAAAAAGTGCAATGTCAATAAATAAATTAAACTTGCCTTTTCTACTGGCACTTTCGCCCCTTCAATCAAGATTTCAGCACTGCAAAATAGACGTTTGAATCATAACTAAAAAAGTGCAAGAAAGGATATCTGCATGAGAGAGAGAGAGAGAGAGAGAGAGTTACTTGCAGGATTCTTTGATAGACAAGATTGTAGATCCCTTTCTACCAATAATACATCCCATTTTTCCAGCTGGGACGACAAGCACTGACAAGATCTCCTGTTCTGGAGCATTTCCCTTGTTGAAGAAGTCTGGTAGAGAAAAACACATCTTAGAATCCAGTCCAACAAATCCGTGATTTGTTACAGGACCTAAACTCTTCAAGCAACTAACCATATGTAACAATGCTGTCAACACAACCACAATATAGAAGCAAGAAATAAAAACCAAGTTCCTATATTTTGAATGTCCGATACATTGTCATACCCTATCCCGCTCTATTACATTATGTGTATCTCTGTGTGTGCCTATATACGGGTACACACACTATCCCACTGTATCACTGCACAGAGATATCAGGCCATTTTATCATGAAGATGCGGGAGCTCCATGGCTATCATGTTTCTCTTTACATTATTTTCTTGTATAATGCCTTTGTAAGAAAACAGAGTACACACAGGCTTCATCTCATGTCCAGCAATCAAGTTGTGAATCTATGACATGGTTTTTCTGAACTACCTGAAATTACACTTACCAGCTGGGGTTGCCTCCACCTTCAAAAAGACTAAATATATTGTTATGGTATTCTTGCTTGGATAGCATGTAGGTATATCTTGCTTTCAAACTTATGGTTTCTTCAGCCTTCTTTTTTTCCAAAGTCTGATTGCCCATAGGACTCTTAAACCCAAAATGCTAAACTAGCTTCAACCTCCAAGGTAAAAGATTACGATATGGTAATGCACTGTGCTCTAATGTATAAATGGCAATGGATGACTGCACTAAAGAAGATCTCAGTGCTGGGCCAGAAATTACCCGGAATTGAAGGAATGGGTGGCCAATCTGGCTGTTCATTGTCATTGACACAGAAACAACGACAATGGAGCGCTCCACGAACAGCAAGTCTCCACAGGGATTCTTCACTCAGTTTTTCCATTAACTTGTGGTATATATAAAGGAGAAAACGAACATCGTCCGCTGCTGCTCGGATCATCAGCTCAGACAAGGGTCTATATGTCCAAAATCTGGGATCCTGAAATGAAAAAATTCAGATGCATATGAATCTTTTATTATCTTCTATTTCATGTTCTTTCTTGTGCAGCTGGCATGTATATCCATACAATACTCCCCAGTGAGTTGTAAGAGTAAATATTGTAGATGCATCGTCATAGAAGTTACTTGTAGATAGTCTCATAAAATTTTGCTTAAATATTAGCTCAATTGAAAATTCTCAAAGTAGAAGCTAACCTCTCTCAGAAGTGTGCGGACTTCGTTCTTCTCAAAATATGATATACCTGCAATACATGAACATTCAGATCAGTGAAGGACATTTAATAACAACTACAGCAATAATGTATTTTTTTACAAAACAAGAAAGAAGACTATATTTTGATAAATCATGTGCAAAAACCATAGATGCAAATTTTGTGCCTTGAGGAAAACAAAGAAATGAAACAAGTGTGGATAGAAAATTCTCAATCAAATTATGCACTATTAATTGTATAAAAGTTGAATATATATACAACAGAAAATTACTACAAGATAACTTTAAAGTATTTTCTGAAAAATTCAAGGGATAGCTTATAAAGTTCAAACGGTTGAAACCTTTAATTAATCACATCATTAAACGAAAGAAAATCATAAATCAGAAGAAAAGATTCCTTGCACCAGAATTACCCATAAATAAAAATAATAATAAAGGTAACCAACTACAACCTCGTATAATTTTGGTGCGGCAACATAATTATAATAACCACATTCCCAAACTTAACGAAGAATACCTTCACAGTTCAACAGTGGCTCTACTATTGGTAATGGACCCCATGAAGTTATAGATATGCTTTCTCATATTCTCAACAGGTCAAATCAGAAACAAAGTTACACACAAATGTCTTAGGCTAACGGAGATGCAAAGCCTCAGAATATCAGAGGCTTACCCAAATATAGGAAACTTCTTCAAAACTAGCACCTTTACATTTCTCCTCCTTCTTCTTTTACTTTTCCCCCATGTTATGGCAGGGTTGGGCAGGAGGGAAAGGATTATGAGAAAGTGTAGCTTTTTTAATGGGAGAAGAACAAGAATACTACCAATCAGACATAGGTACATGAACTCTCTCTCGACCCTTGAAAAAGAATTAAACATCTCAGAAAACAAGAGGCCATACCACAATAGCGTCGATCTGCAAGGAGGCGCACAAAGGAGATGCTTTCGTATGATGATCTTTTCTGTCCTTGCTGTTCCTCTATCAGATAATATGCCAGCTGTAAAGCCACATTAGAGATGAGCTAATTCAAAGATCTTTAACAAAAAATCTCTCCAAAACAAGCAATGTCGATATAAGAGGCTGGCGTTATTAATCAACATAAATTTCATGGTCAAAAGCACTTTCAAGGGGAAAAAATGGAACATATTTCAAACACAGGAGTGTAAGATATTGCTGAACCTCAATATCAAAGAGGCCAGAAAACGCATGCATATTTAACAAACGTTGCTGTTGAATTCCTCCATCAGCAAACTGACAGAATTTTTACTTATAACAATACTGTCAATGCAACACTTGAAATGCATCCATAAAACTACGAATCAACCATGTCAACCTCCCTGCTGAAGTTTATCATTGATAGTCAACATTGATCCCTGAAGGATAAATCTTAGTATAGCATCCTGCAGAGGTCATCTCTCTTACAATATCTTAATTGCAGTAAAAAAATTTAGTGTTACAAGCTCAGAATAGAAGGTTTAAAATTCAATTCCTCTACTTGTTAGCATCAAATACCACAATACATCGTTACTGGAGGCTTAAAGCATAATTTCCAAGTAGTCAGTGTCCACTGCATGGGTAGCAACAGTACATTAGGCCAAAATCCAGCTAAAATAAAATTAGACTTAAAATCGACCAGAAGACACAATCGATTGGCAGCACCATATCAACAACTGAAGTTCTAAACAGCAAACTAAAAAGTAGAATTTTAGGTCGTTTTACTTGATGTTTTACTTGAAATCGTAAATGGACAAGAGGCCAAGTTTCCAATCAATGTCTGTTGCTTAATTACTCACATCTTTTGGTTTATTGTTATGAATAAATATTCCACTTCATTCTCTGTTGAAATAAGGAATGCAGGAAAACTCAGCAAGAGATAGTTTGATCCATGAGTACCTGAAGCTCACCTGGGTATCCATGACATTGTGCAATTTAATCTCAAACTGAAAGTACAGCGCCTACAACAGTACAAAATTGTTTTGAGAAAGGGAAGAATATGGAATAATTGGTGAAGTAAGCACCTCATAAAGTATCGACCGCAATAAAAGACCTCACTGTCCCGTTTACAGTCATGAATAACTTTCGTGATGTAAGTAGACTCAAGTGCAGGTTTACAAGCATCTATAAGCTTCCTTCCACCCTGAATAGCATCGACCAAATAAATGGCATCTGGGAAAGCAAGCTGTCAAGATCAAAAGACTAACATCAAAAAACCACATACTTATATTGGCATAATATAAGATTGGACCTTAATATTAGAACTGGGGAATGTAGGGAAGCATTACACAAACACTTAATAGATCTAACTCTTATTGCAGGGTTGGAACCAGAAAAATCATAACGGCACAGATATAATCAGGGAACTTAATGTTACTACATTAAATCTAAGCATGATTAAACATGGTAACTCAATTTCAATCATAACTTGTGCAAAGAGAAACTTAGAACAGGAGAACTCACTCTTATTCAGAAGCATAATACATGGTAGTTAATTTATTCTTAAACTTTGGATAGAATCTCTGATCATTTATGTTACAGATATGTCTAAACTGTATAGCATATGTTCCTACAAAAGTATTAGTACAAGTCCGTTGATATCATCTTGAAATGAGGATATCTTTTCTAATAAGTATGCATTTTCTCAACCAAGAAAGTCAATTTTTGTCAAAGCCCCAGTTCAGTAGCAAGAGTAATACTCTTGGATGAACAACATTCAGCATTCAGTGCTGATGATGCTGTATGCACAACACAAAATTTGATTTTCTTTTCATTCAGTATTAGGGGGCCAGAAGGCTAGTTTTCTATTGCATGACAACCAAACTCATCAAAACTTTGAACAATGAAAGTATAAGCATTAGAAATCCGGAAGCAGGACAGTGTTAAGAAGTGTAGGTGCAAGAATATTAAAAGTAGAATTATACCTGCATGATGCAAAGTGTTCCATATCTACAAAGGTCAACACCTTCGCAATCAAATCCAATAACCAATTGACTTTTAGGGGAGGGATGGAGAAATTCAGTTGGAAGCTGAGATTCATGTGTTACTATATGAATTGGTACTAGGGACAGAAAAATATCATTATCTGAGTGATTGCTGCCTGCAAAATAAACACACTACTTACATTGAGATTGTAGCAACGGCAGACTATAATCCAACCAATAAATTAAGTAACCAACCTAAAAGACCGACAAATAAACCTCACAAAGGCCAAAAAAAACAAAAACAAAAAGAGAAATAAGGACTTAAACCCATTCACGGAAAGAAGTTACTGCAAATGATTGAGTGTTTCTTGAAGTACTAATATTTAATCCTGATCCTCACAGAAAAAAAAAAAAGCAAAAATACAAAAACTAATAGAATCACCGTATAGTCCAATTCTCACTCCAAACTAAAACAGGCCTGGGGAAGCAAAACCCACTATTAAAAACCAGAACCCGGCTTCAAAAATACGCTATCAGTGCCAAGTAGGGGATGTAAACGAGCCGAGCCGAGCCGAGCCTGAATACTACCGAACTCGAGCTCGAGCTTATTAACGTTATTGCTGCTTGAGATCGAGCTCGAGATCGATCGAGTTTGTAATTTGAAACTCGAGCTCGGCTCATTAATCTTAGGGAGAGCTCGAGCTCAACTCGGGATCGCTAAGAAAAACACAATCCAGCTCGAACTCAATATACTTAGTTTGGGTAAATTAGTAATTTTAATATATAATATTTAATACATATTTCGAGCTGTTCGAATTTTCCTACTCGAATTCGAACTCGTTTAGTACACGAGCTACTCGAGTTTGAAATTGAACAGTAGATCGAACTACTTGGTTCGTTAACACCTCTAGGTACCAAGGACTGAAACCCACAAGAAATATAACCGTGGCCGGACTAGCAAAGCTAAATGCTCAAAAAATTTACACAGCCAGGTAAAATTTCAGAGTTAAACTACAACTTAAGCTGTAAAAAGTAAATAAAGAACCAAAATACATAGGAAATATAGAGCCACCTGGGTCAGAAGGAAAAGGGATGTATGTCTGAAGAGAACCAGCTGCAAACGCCATGTGATCACTACCGTCCGCCTGAAGATAAGAGTTAAAAAGAAATAACTAGTAAACAAAAAAATTTATGGTTTCATAATTAGTACATTGAAGAAATTGGTAATTGGAATTAGAAAAAAGCTGAATTTTAGGAAATTACAGCGAGTAACTACTAGGAGAATGGCAATATGGAAAGAAGTTGAAATTGCAGTGCATTCAGACCAAGACTAGCATGTCCCTTTCTAACCCTGGATTATTTTTTTCAACCCATTTTTCTGTCTGTCTCTCGATACTAATTCTAATAAGATCAGATGAAGCATTCGTTGGTTGGTTTGGGCCACCTGTAAAGCATGTTGCAACCTGACATGCAGGAGATACGTGTGAACTGAAGGAGGCTTTCTCTCTCCCGCCCTCCCTCCCTCCAGAAAACAATGAATTTTTATATTTTTATCACCCTTTTTCTCTTACTTTTCTTTTTTGTCTAAAAATGGAAAGAGTAAGTTTATAATTATTTATGGTTTTAATCTCAAAATATCCCTTGTAATACTAAGTAAGTAGTAAATTACTCCATATATTTAGAAAACGCACAAATTACTTCCTATTTTATAACAAATTACCCCTTCATGTATACTTCACTTTTATAAGGATAAATTTGCTCTCGTAATTATTTAATATTACTATTCTTGTTAATTTGTTATATAGAAATAAAATAAGGTTATTACTCTATGCTAATATCATTATTGCACACTTATATAAAAAAAAAAAAACCAAAATCATGACTTCAAAATTATAAAAATTTTCATCACAAAATATTTATATTATTTGTATTCAAAATGGAAAAAAGTATGAAAAAGTACATGATTTTTTTTTTGCCACAATGTACATCGAGCAACTTGCAAAATGACGATAAATTTGTTATTTCTGTCAAACATATTCAAAATAGAACATCAAGAAATACCAATAATATCATTTCTGTTAATGACAATAATAAGAAATATAATAATTACAAATTCGTGTTTTTAACCAAAACAATGCAATACCAACTTTATCTAGTAACAAAAGTAGCAAATCTATTTTTTTTTTCTTTTAGTTTATGTGTTTGAGACTTATTTCCATTATCATTTTTTTATACCTGCTCGTGGGTGATATAAAAATTTTAGGCTTTAGCATAAAGAAGAAAATATTATCAAAGCATTATGTATAGAAGAGCACAAATGTCTTTTATCAATTCAAGAGAGTAATTTGTGTTTTTTCTAAATACATAAGAGCAATTTACTACTGATGCAACATTATAGGGACATTTTGTGATTTAGCCTTTTTTATGTACAAAGCAAAAAGAACGAATAAAGCTAAATGGTTAGAGTTCCATGACCCCTTCCAATGAACGGGATTCAAATCTACCACCTTTCTTTCCTCAAAATTCCCCTTCCCCTAACGCCTCGAATGTGCAAAGAAGCAATGGGAAACAGAGTCTAGAACTAGCACAGTGGTTTAATAATTGGATCATTTCTGGATTTAATAGGCAATGATACGAGACGGGGGCAGAGAGAGCAGGACACATGGTGAAGTTCAAAAAACGATGATGTGGGTCATAGCTTAGGGCCCAAACTATTCAGTCCAGCTATGATGAATTATACACACAAAGCCCATATCCAGGTTTAGGCCCCATGCTGGTCCACCATGCTTAAGGCATGGTGATCTGCTGCACGCTTGATGACTTGGATCTAGCCCACAAAAATTATCTGGATTAAAGGAAACATTTATGAAGGTGCAACAAGAATTAATTGCTTATCTTCCTCCACTTAAGCACTTCTAAAATATATTATTGTTTTGACTATTCACACTTGTTACCATATGGTATGGTAGTGCAAAAATGTTCATCAATTACGCGACCAAAAAAATAATGAGTCAAATATATTTAACTTATATATTATGTATAGTTAATATCATAAATATCATATTTGAATTTTCCAATATATATTGGTAGTAATCTTGCAATCCATGATTTATAATCATGTCAGAAAGACATGAAGGAAAATGGCGTTGAATAGATATTTTGTGCTAAAAAATTGGCCCAATTCATTAAACATGACATGTGGTCATCGGACAGTGAATTGAGGTGATTAAAGCAATGATCAATTTGTCTCGGCAATTGTAGCTGCATGAAACAACATGCATGGGATGAGAGAGAGAGAGAGAGAGAGAGAGAGAGAGAATAAGTCTCAGTCAATGCTGAATTTCCATTGAGGTTACCCCTCTATCGCGCTTTGGGGACCTACATTCCGCACCCCTTTTTAGCTATTTTTGTTCTCTATCTTTCCCTCCCCTTTTTTCTCTCTATTCCTGATGATGATGTGATCTTTGTAGATTCTAAGGCCACCCTTTTCTCTTGCTGATTCTATCTATCTTTCTTGCCACCTGTACCTCTTACCCCTCCCTCTACTTTCTCTCTTTACCTCAAGATATTTTCTCATTATTGAATGAATGAATGAATGGACGTGCTAGTGGTACTACTAACTTTTTTCATGTGCAGCATTGCCTTAATTCATTAAAAGGATTTGGTTTTACACACTTTACTAAGGTGTCCTCACTTTCAGACTGCTTCCTTCCCTCCCAGCATTTCTAATTCAACTTAGTAACACATCTTTCTCGTGTTTTTTGCTCTGCCTTTCACTTTTTTTCTGGCAAGATTTCTAATCTACCAAGTCCCAACTGGGGTGTATTTTCATGGATTTGGATTCTTGTTACATGCTTTGATTTTGTTTGCTTTCCTTCTTTCCAATTAGTACCATTTTTCATGTTTTCATTCTTGTTACTTTTGATTTTGGAACAGAATAAGTGTTCTTTTGAGGTGGGATGATCAGGGGATGTGTTCTTGAAATTTGGTGTTATCTAGTTTTGATTCTTTTAAGTGGGTAACTTTGCCAATGAGCATGTGATGAACAATAGATGAAGAGGAAAATGAGAGGTGGGAAAGATGAGAAGAAGCAAATGGATCCTCTATTTCCAAGGCTGCACATTAATGATGGAGAGACAGGAGGACCGAGGGCACCTCCAAGAAACAAAATGGCTCTTTGTGAACAAGTGTCTATGCCCTCTCTAAGGCTTTCCTCTGGATCAATGTCAATGCAGACTCTTTCATACAACAGTAGCACTAACTTGGTTTCTTCTGCATCCCTGAGTCAGGTGAGTTAGGACTTCAAAACTATATTTTTCTCCTTTATCAGCTTCAATTTTCCTTGTGAATTGTCTGCGATTTTTTTTAAAGGATATAGGAATTATAATGTGATGCTTCACAGCTCATGCTGAAATATCTTTTAATTTCTAGGGAGGATGATTAAGGCTTTTGCTATTAAAATTTGAATTTCATAGCGTTAGTTCCAAGCCATTAGCCTTACTCTTTGGCTATTTGCTTGGTTTCTCGATCCGTCAAGTAATTCATTTCCTTCCTCAATGTATTTGTGGTAGTTAACAAGCTTGTGAGTAACGAAAATCATTTCTTCAGCTGCTATGTGGTATGTGCAGTATTTTTGGAAGGAAGACTAATGGAGTTTGTGTTTTGATATTTACATATTTAAAACTGAATTCTGAATGGCCCTATGACATTACCTACAGTTGTGTATCAGTGTATTTGCTTGAGCCAGTGAGTTTGGTCCTTCTGAAGCAATTGATAGACGGTGGTTACTTTAAACAATCTGTAGCCTAGTTCCTTATCACATCATTACATGACATACTGTTACCAAATTATACCGTCTCCGAGACATATATTGATTTCGTGCTGAAGAGGAATATAGTGGTTTTTGTGTAGAAATGTCTAGTATAACTAAACATTTCACGTGGAAAAACAGTTCAATTATATTCAGGCATGCATCATTATTCAGATCTTACTTTCATCACAAAATGCATTTTAAAAATTTGCTTATGGTTAGAATAAATTGTGAATATGATTCTCAGAAGATTTCCTGTCTTTCACACATTTTTCTTTGCCTGTTGTAGGTTCATTGCCACAAGAAAAATGGATTTTCATTGTTCTGCAGCTCGCCCGAGTCTTCTCATCATATGACCGAGAGACTTAATTCTAATTCTTCTGGTGGGATGAGTTTGAATACAAAATATTCTGAATTTGAGATACTGAAGCCTGGCAGTTACCAATCATTTAGTGCTAGAAGGCCTTTGAGAATGACATCAGAGTGTGGATTGCTTCCCCCATGCGGCTTCTATAACCCTATGAACTCTTCTGCTACGAAGCATGGGAATGAGGATGATATTAGAATTCACTATTTTGGCCAAACAGAGAAAACTGTACATTGTGGCGGTATTGGACTTAAGATGGGGAGAGAAAAAGTCATTTCCTCAAGTTTGTGCATTTCAGAAAAACATCAAACTGCTCTAGAAAGACAAGAGAAGGAGATAGAGAGAAATGATGTTAAGTCGAGGGAACATACAAGGAATCAAACTGAAGATAACTGTAAGGTGTCTGAGATGAGTGATGATAATAGTGAAACACTTCACCCGCATCCATTAACTGGAGAAAACGTTTTGATAAATACAGCTCCAAGTGCTCTAGCCTTGCACGGAACTTGCAAATCTGGTAAAGGAGCACTTGCGCCCACAAATCATAAAAGGAGAACCGTGGTTAAGGATTTAAGAGTATTGCATGATACTTGTACAACAAAGCATCAAAAGTGCAAAAGTTTTCCATTAGACACTGCATATGTAGACAATGTATCAAGGAATCCTGAAACACTCTCGAGAAAGAGAAGTTTTTCCAAACTGGAATTTCCATCATGTTCTAGTCCACCACCAACTGGAGAAAAAAACAGAAGTCTGAATAGGCTTGAATCTGTCAATCAGTATCCTAAAGCTAATGATGCATATTCATTTGTCGGAGATGTTGAAAGAAATATTGGTATCACAGACAGCTCAGTGGTGGATTCCAGATCAGGTTTGGGTATATCTCCTGATGATTTGGTGCGAGTAATAGGTCCAAAAGTTTTCTGGAGTGTAAGAAGAACTATTGATCAGTGAGTATTGTTTGACTTTTTGTTTAAATTGGATAACATCCAATTCAGCAGTTATGTTGCATTAGGATAAGCTAATGCCTTGTCTGTATGTGTCTGGCTGGATACCTTGATGCTTTCGTTATTGCCATGTGCATATTCTTATGGTATTCCTTCGATCTCAAAGATGCATCTAATAGATTTCTGCTTTCAAGATTCGCCTTTAAGTTTATACAATCAATGCTTTGGTCCTTGTGATTAGCAGTATGAAAAAGCCTACAGTGAATTTTCTTGGTTCTCTATTATCATTAACTTTGTTCTTATCTTCAATGTTCAAGAATTCTCTTTATTATCAGATTCATTTGCAATCAAATCTCCTATAAAGCTTCTGGATTACAGATCTGAGCATTTATTTGAACGTGCATATTTTTCTGCTGGCAAACCTTATGCTCTATGTACTCACAGTTCTGTTCTTGGCAAATATTTTTCATGAATAGAGACATCATATCGGTGCATTAAGTATAGATTTCCATTTTTCTCATATCAACTGCTATTTTGCCTTTCCTGTCCACTTCCCATCCCCCTCTCTTTTTTATTAGTGCTCTTGATTCTTTTCCAAATCAGCTCAAAATATAACTGTCTGTTTTGATATTTTCAGTCAGCAAAGGATCTTTGCAGTGCAAATATTCGAGTTACACAAACTAATAAAGGTGATCTTTTTTTGGATATTTTTACGTAGTTGAGGTGCTATTTCATGAAATATGCAAAAAAGCAGCTTTATCTGCGATCTTTACAGTATAGTCACTCTTATGATCTCTTACAAATATAATTCATGAGAACTGTTTTATAAATGTAACTAGGTAATCTTGTTTCAGGTGCAAAGACTGATAGCTGGATCACCAGAAATCTTATTTGAAGACAATGTAATCCTCAGCAAACCTTCCTGTCAACTGTTCTCCAGAAAAGAAGTTGCAGCTGGAAAATTATCCAGAACAACAAGCTGTATTTCTTAAGCCAAAAATTGATTCTCAAAGACCCAAACCCTCTTTGGATTATCAAGCAGAGGAAGCACATAGAAAGCTGCCTCCTTCTACCTATGCTACTGAGAATCGACTTGTTACTCCAAGGTCCGCTCTCAAACAAAATTCTGGAGCACAAACAACATCTTTTGCCCCTGATGCCACATTTGGACCTTGGGGTTTCCCCACATCCCCAGCAAATCAGTGGCTAATCCCCAGTGAAGTCACCTTCTGAAGGACTTATTTACAAGCCCTATACAGGACCTTACCCTCCAAATGCTGGTTGCATTGCACCAGTTTATGGCAGCTGTGGAGCTTTGAGCTTAACAAGAATAGATGGAGAATATTTGAATACAGTTCATGGTGTCCCTACAACAATCCAAAAGGGTATTGGTATTTATACTGCTCCTGCTTCACTTGGTCGCCCAAGCTGCTTTCAAACATGTTCCCTGCCTTTGATAAACACGTCTAGTTCAAGTTCAGTTGTTAAGCAAACAAGCCCTTTTGCCACAGCCTGCTCAAGTGGGATGGATGATCACAGCATATCAACTTATAACATCAGCTACATTGTTCCATACCGAAGCTTCTATGACATTACGGGCCAGAGCAGAGGGATCATGACTGATTCTGCTGGAAATTCACAGGCTTCGAAAGGCAGTGATGTTTTTCAAGACAGTACTGCTAGTAATCCCGATGAGAAGGTTGAAGGAGATGCGCTCCCTCTTTTCCCTATGACACCAACAGTTAAAATGTCAAAACACCCCGACCAGAATGACAATACTGAGCAACAAATACAAGTGATCAAGGTCGTGCCTCACAATCCCAAGTCTGCATCTGAATCGGCAGCTCGGATTTTTTGGTCCATACAGGAAGAAAGAAAACAACACAAGTAGTTCATAATTAAATTTAAACCCACCAATGGATAGAGTAATGTTGCTGCTTACCTACTCTATTTTCTCTTTTTCTTCTTTTGGTTGTCGGGGATTGTATCACTACCAGAAAGAATGTAAGGATTTTTCTCGTTTGTAAATCCCTACTCCAAATCCTATGTATATAACTGTATATATACCTTATGCAAGAATCAGTTATTCTTTTATTTTTTATTTTTTCATTTATTGCTTCATTCCTTGGGTTTCAAATATTAAAAGATGGTGATTTCATTCTTGAAACCTCAAGATTTGAACATCTCTTAATAAAGAAAATAATAATTAATATTCTCAATTATCAATATGCTTCTAATACATTTGTGTTTAGCATTTTCAAAATCTCATCTTACAACTTTATAAGCTCTGGAGTGATCTTTATATTAAACCTAAAGAGATCTAAAAATTACATGACAAATCTCTCAGGGCCTAACAACAATTAAAAAGAAAAAAAAGAAAACCTCAATCCCACACCTAAAACGAAAAAAGAAATTTATTTGGCCATGACAGTTAATAGTGTGGAAAACTGGACAAGTACGCGTCTCTTCCACTCTGAGTGAGTATTGCGTGAACCACGCGCGCCACGTGGACATGTCCACGTGGTGCACTTAGAACCAATCACACATCAGCCAAATAATACTAAGTATTATGACTCACCATTGCCACATGGCGATAAATTATTAGTTTTAAGTACACCACGTGACAATGCACGTGATGTATTGTATACTTTTCCCTTCCACTCTCTCTTCCGCATCAAATATACGCAGCCTCATTAGCGTATTTTTAGGTACAAACAACGCATGATTAATTAATAATTAATACAACATAATGTGGTTAAGATTCTTGCATAACATCATATAAGCCCCCTCCACCAAACTACTAACAAAGATCCCTGTGAGAACAAACACTGTTCTCCCGCATTAAAATTCTGGTCCGAAAATTAAGCTCAAAAGCAGAAAAAGTGTGAAAGCAAGAATCAGTTAAATCTTTTACTCTAAGACGTCTTTGATTATTTCTTTTTTCAATAAATTGATTCCTTGACTACAGCCCCCCTTCTTCCATGTCCACCCCCTAACACCTTCAACAGACAACCCCACAAAACTAAAACACACGTCAAGATTCTCGACCTTTGCATCTGTCCTTTTTTCCTCGGCTCATGATATATGTTGGTCCAATCTTAGCAAGAAAATCCGCTGGAAAATCTGACATCTTTATTGTTGTTATACCATCTGAAATATTTTAGTTACGGAGGACAATTTGCTGCCATTTCTCCTGTTTGAGGTTCTCGTGCCGTTGGTTGAGATTTCGGCATTAGGGAAGGAAATGCCCACGAGGTGAAAAAAAAAAAATGCCCCTTTTCTCCAATCTCAATCTTTAATATATTTTTTTAAGTTACTTATGTCTGAACCCGCCTTTTTGTTTGGCCGGTGCTATTGTCGTTTGGAAGAAGAGAAATCTGATTCTGCAAGAGTTGCGGAATTTCAAGAACAGATTTTTAGAAGGTAATATTGTAAAGGGTGAGGTTTGAACTTTTTGAGAAGTGAATTTAAAGATGCAATCTAGAGTTGGTAGTCATGGGACATTGGAGGAAGGGGGGAAGGACCCTGTTTTGAAAATAGCAAATCAAGCTAGGCCTTTACAGTTGAGATTACTTCAGTTCCTGTTGTTGTTTTTAGGTGTAGGTATTGTGTTCTCATTTTTCAGTATGTATATGATCCGGTATACTGGAGGGCAGCAGAATGTAGTTGCCATGTCTGACGCAAGAATTTTGCCCTGTGTACCGGAACCAAGTAGCTTAGAGAGTTGGATTAGGCCTCCATCGAGCTTATTGCATAGGATGAATGACTCAGAGCTTTTTTGGAGGGCATCGTTTGTCCCTCGAATTAGAACTTACCCTTTTAAAAGAGTTCCTAAAATTGCATTTATGTTCTTGACGAGAGGACCTTTGCCAATGGCTCTATTGTGGGAGAAGTTCTTGAACGGAAATGAAGGGCTTTATTCTATCTACATACACTCATTGCCATGGTATCAACCAGATTTTCCACCTTCATCAGTTTTCTACGGCAGGCAAATTCCTAGTCAGGTATGGTCGTTGTTACTTTCTTCTTTTCTCTATGCCATTATTCAGATACTATTGTCAAAATATGTTTCTTTGTTAGCTATTCATGTAAGATTTTGGTTAAGCTACCTGGTTCACCTGTTGATTAGTTATTTACTGGATTGCATTTGATTTTGTATATCACGTAGAACCGAAAGCCTTAATGGTAATTGTCTTTCATATGTTTCTGTGATAGGACAGTGGATTGCTCTTTTTAGTCTGTTATTCATAGAAAACGTTTTACTTTTACCTTACTTGTGGTGATATTTTCAGTTAATCAAGTGTCAATGTTTGATTGGATTTCTCTTGTTCAGGCTGCTAGATTGAGGACAGATATTTATGTCAGTACTTATTTCTTTAGCCCATTGTTTCCTGGCTGATTATCTCAAGTTTCAATCATTTGATAGACTTTTTGTTTTTAAAAATTTTGGATGCTGAATGCCATAGCTACTCTGATTCATGCATGATGGTTGACTTGTGGAAAACATTTTGCTTGATGAGCTTTTCATTTCTTATATTTGACTCGATTATGAAAACTTCAATTCTGCTGATGCTATTATGACTTCAATTAATAGTAACTATAAGTTAACTTTGTCATATCATTATTATTACTGATATTTAAAGCAGTTATTGTTCTTATGATCGTTGGTCTCCAAGTTGCCTTGTATTAGCTTTTGTTATTTGTTGATAGTCATCGCTTTCCAATGCATATTTAGTCTTGGATGTCTGACGCTCCAGTGAACACATAGCCTTAGGATTTTGGCTGCATATTCAGTGTTGTGCAAGTTTCTAGCTCCCTTACAAAAAGGAAAATGAAATACAGGTGAATTAGTTGAAGAAAAGTCTTGTAGTGTTTGCAAGCTGGGGTTCACCAGGGTTGTTAATTTTGCAGGCAATAATATAAGCTTGTCATTGCCTTTGAACATAGATATACAGGGTGTTCTCCTTGATGGAATAGGAAGAAGGCAATTCAGCAATTAGCAATTCTAATGGTCGTTTTTACTCTATCATTTAGTAACTGACAGATGAAATTCTGTTTTGAATGAACAAGTCATTGGAGTGGTGCCAGAAGGACTAGTAGGGTACTTTTTGGAACCAATCATGGAAGTGAGGAAGTAATGTGTATTCTTACTTATAATCTTCCAAACAAGGCATGCTAGTTCTGGCAATGAACACGTGGTTTCCTGCCTTTAAATCTTACTTATAGACCAACTTTCATGTTTCTAAACAGTCCTTGTTGAATTTGATTGTTTGGAATGTAATTGGTTTAATAACATATAACCTGTTGCAGTTGTGAACTAGCTATTCTATACTTTCCAGGTGTCTGATTAGATGAGGTAATTTTTTATCACAGATGGTTGAATGGGGAACAATGAGTATGTGTGATGCTGAAAGACGTCTTCTTGCTAATGCTCTGCTTGACATCTCAAATGAGTGGTTTGTCCTTCTGTCTGAAGCATGCATTCCTCTTCATAACTTTAGCATTGTTTATCGCTATATATCAAGATCCAGGTTCAGCTTTATGGGCGCATTCGATGAAGATAGCCCTTTTGGTCGAGGCCGATACAATGAGAATATGTCACCAGAAGTCAACATTACAGAATGGCGTAAAGGATCCCAGTGGTTTGAAATCAACAGAAAGCTGGCTGTTGACATTGTTCAAGATACCATTTATTATCTTAAGTTTGAGCAGTTCTGCAGACCTGCATGTTATGTGGATGAACACTATTTTCCAACCATGCTCAGTATCCAATCTCCTCATCTCTTGGCAAATAGGAGTCTCACTTGGGTGGACTGGTCCAGGGGTGGTGCTCACCCTGCTACATTTGGGAAGGCTGATGTTACGGACAAGTTCTTCAAGAGAATTCTTGATGGCATGACGTGCATCTATAATAATCAGCCGTCTACGTTGTGTTTTCTGTTTGCAAGAAAATTTGCTCCTAGTGCTTTGGATGTTTTGTTAGAACATTCATCTGAATTTTTTGGGTTTTGACAAAAGAGCGCATCCTAAGCTTCATTTTTCGGTTACTATTGGAGGCTCGAAATGTAATTATCTATCTTGTGGAAGATTCACAGGCAGCAACATATAGATTGGCATTTCAAATATATAGAGAGTACATTAGTATGATATCATATGTCTCCGGGCAAAATAATATTCTGAAGGTCTGTTGAACGTAACGATATTGTATCTTATAGCATGAAATGCAATCGTTATGACCATCATGACCTTCTTGGAATGCTTATATTATGTGCCAGTTTCAGGGGAAGTTCATATGCCTTGCTCAATCCAGCTTGCTCTTTGTTTTTCAATCAATTCAACTTTGATTGTGGACATACCTCCAAAATTTTACTCCTTTTCCGGTTTCCTTCTTTATTTCTCTTGAAATGGCCAGCACATTTACAAAATGAGCTACATGGAAGTGTTAAATTGAACATCATCACATGCATATTCTCTGCTTAAACAGTGGTTTCGTGTTGGCCTACGAGCATGGACTCGGATCCTAAGATAATAGGTTTACATTGTCTAATAAAAATTTCTCAAGGAGCTATTAAGAACCTTTACGAGTTCGGAGAAACTGTAGATCATATCTGTGACAATTTCAAGGAATTGAAAGAACACTAATAGGCAAGACCTATTATGACTAAATGATGTTAGCACACAAGGATTAAACTCTCACGTATCTTCTTTAAACCATTCCAACTCTGTTGATGAGAAAAACCTGTTTACTGCTGCCTTTCTTCCCCAAAAAGAAAAAGAAAAATAAAAGGCAAAAGCAAGCTGGTAGAATGCTATTCAAAGCAGCCCCAAACTCAAATTCCTTTATGACCAGATAAATGAACTAGTAATAATTCATTGTTGAAATTTAGTGTCGGTACAGTGGAAACAATAAAAATTTCTTTTCTATTGTAACTTTATCAATTGTGTTCACTTTCTAAAAGCAAAATTTGACCAGTGCATAAAGTATTCACAGACAGGCTCAGAATGCTACCACAACATTTACTCTGAACTCAATGGGGTTTAAATTGCTGATAAAAAAATGATGACTGGTGACTTACAATTCATTGCGATGGTTCTGACTGAACAAAGGAATTTCTGAATTGCTTTCAAGAAGAAACCTAGTAGCCAATGATGCATGAAGGGCAGCACCCAAAGGGAGTGCTTCTTCACTGATCTTAAAAAATGGTGAGTGCACTGATGCAGCTTTTGTAGTTTGTCCATCCTTCGTTCCAAGTAAGAAGAAGTATCCAGGTATCACCTCTTGGAAAAATGAGAAGTCCTCGGATCCCATCAATGGTTGCATCTTCTTGACATTGGCAGTGCCAACCATATCACCAGCAACTTTTAGGAAGTGATTGTGCAAGTCTTTATCATTAACAGTTGGAGGAAAGAAAGGCTTCTCACTGGAAAGAAAGTCTACTGTAGCGGTGCATCTCTGTACAGCAGCTTGCCCAACAATAACCTACCAGAGGAAGCAGTTTCAGTGTCTCGTATAATAAAACAAAACTTAAGCAACATTACTGTCCAAATATTGGCAATTTCATAATTGAAATGACACTACTGCCATAATACAGCAAATGAAAGATGATGCAACTTATGATTTGCATATGCAAGAAAACATGTAAGCATCCTCCTCTTTTCTCCTTAGGTAAGTAAATGAAGTAGAAATGCTTGATACAGAAACCTCTTTCATCCAACTAACATTGACACAGCAAGCGGCTCCTTTTTTCCAGCAAAAAAAATGATTTCTTTTTGGAGAAAATATTTCTGAGAAAAGGTGCTATTTCCAAAAACAATTAAAACGTGTTCTTTGTACTTTTTCACACACATGTTGGGAACAATGAAAACACAAAGAGACGCAGCTTAAGGTTTCTCCATCATAATGCAGGATAGAATGAGTCAATATATAGAAAAAGCCTCTAATTTGCCCTTCTGATGTAACAGTAGCCACAGTGATAGCCACATGCATTCTATAAGCCATTTTATCCAATCTAATGTCTCAAAGACATACCAGTATTACGAATTTTGATGATGAACAAGCTGAATCTAAAGTACGATTGACAGCCTATTCTCAACAGCATTTTTGTACTTATTTTAGCTCTTGATTTTGAGAAATCTGGTTCATGATGTTCTCGACTGCTTTTTTGCCCTACTTTGGCTTCTTTTAAGCTAAAATCAAAAGCAACAAGAGATCTACTTTTGGATTCTGATTTTTAGCTTTTCTAAAATCATCTTTTATGAAAATCAGAATTAGTTAAGAACAAGCAAAGCATATCAGGAATTAGCTACCAATTACCATCAGCTAAATTTCACATAATACCTCCTCAATCCGCTGTCTAAGTTGCATCAAGCTCTCCTTAGAGAAGGCTCGAAAAGTGCCACCAATAGTTACTGAATCAGGGATGACGTTAAATGCCCCACCTCCTTGGAATTTGCCCACTGTAACTACCTGCACGTGTGGATTCATGTTAAAGACAATTAGTAATAAGAATTGACAGGATGTTCCATATTTGGAAGACCGTAAACCCATGAAACGAAAAAGATGTCATACCAACATTTGCCTTTATTTAGTTCTAGAAGAATATTCTATGCTCTTTTTAAGAATCTACACAAGCACTAGGGGTAAAAATATAAACTATGGAGATAAAGATAATTGTTGTGCATAGTAATTGATTTATCTTCTTGAAAAGAAGCCAAGGGATATTTGATTGTAATGAGCATCTCAATTAATATCCAATAGTCTCATATACTCTAGGATGCATAGATAGAGCCAGAGATGCACTTGGAGATATAGCATAAGCCCAAGTTATTATCAATTAGTGTTTCCTTCAAAAAAATAAGAGCAACATCATCTTGCTATGAAGTCAAGAAGAAGATTTTCCAAAGTAGGTGCATTAAGATACACGGTTGTTATTAAAATATCCTGCTTCCTTTAGAAATCATTGCAAATATGCTTAACAGAATTGTCTCCTCTCAAAATTAACATGCAAAAGCAAAGAATAGTTAATACTTGAGAAAATCACAAAATTCAAGGTGAGCTGATAAAGTTTTTGTTGACTATTATTGTCAAAAGCTGCAGCCAGTATGTCCAGCATGATCTATTAATATACAATCATAACTCACTCAATGCAGCTCACACCTTTCAGTAACATATTTTCCATAAAATCATGACCCCGTACCTCATTTGGGAGGGAAAAAAAAACTCTTTTTTATTATCATGTGCTGACCTTGGAGATCTCAACCCAGGGCATAATCAAAATGAGAAAGACTTCCAGATTCTGGGATCTAATCATGACGACACACTGTTTCAATAAATATCCTATATACACTTACATGCGTGTGCGTGCTGTGTGTATCTCCGCGCGTGTGTCAGAGAGAGAGAGAGAGATCTACCTGAGAATCAAGAGGATCAGCTTCTCGCGAAACTAGATGTTGTAAACTCACAATCACATTGGATGCTGCTAATATTGGATCTATAGAGTGTTGAGGAATTGCAGCATGACCACCTTTTCCACTTATTACAGCTTCAAAAAAGCCACTTCCAGCCAACAAAGGACCAGGTCTGCTTTTCACTTCACCCACAGGCAAGTCAGGATCGACATGAAGACCAAATATGGCTTTGACATTTTCTATGGCTCCTGCATCTATCATTTTCTTTGCCCCTCCACCTCCTTCCTCAGCTGGTTGGAAGACAAGAACAACTGTTCCCTGTCAAAAATTAAGAAAACACAGTAAAATATAAGCAGGAAAATATAGTTGTCAGGCACTAGGTAAGCAACAGATTCTCCATAATAGCTTCCTGAATATACTATTATATTGGTATGGAGAAATTTCTTCTATGCAGAAACAGAAATTATTGCACTGGTCTGAAAGAAATTGAAACATATCAGAACATGTTAGAGGCTTTTTAGTTTTAACTCTCTCAACATTATCATCATCTTCATAATATCTCTATTTCACCCACTAAAAGTAAGAAAATTGACAATGATAGTGAAGCAAACTATAGAACAGGGTACAGGAAGGAACAATATGGTGCTAAGCAAGAAACTAAGACAACCAAACACTTGAAAAGCTTTTTCTTGTTGAATTAGACTTTTTCTTGAATTTGCCCTTTGCTACTAAAATCTCAAGCCCACAAGATCTGTGTAGTTGCATTAAGAATCTTATATTCAAAACTGTACAACAGAAAGCGCTATAATTTATCCACTGGCTTTCTACAAAAAGCGCTGAAGTACTCCATTCAACTTTAGCAGAACAATCATAGGAAAAATACCTTAAATACAATCACTGATTCTATAGAAAATCAATTACTAGCTAACAACAAATGGCATTAGCATAAATGGTCATGCATGTAATTCGCAAACAATTCATAGCAATATGCCCGTGAAATATACATGCCTAATTTTGAAAGTTTCCAAAGTAGTTAGATATCGAAAAATGGCTGCACACCTCAAGATCTGTTTATAAGGGCATTGGCATTACCAACAATCTCGTAAGAGACACAAACTCGCGTCTATGTTTAAACCCTTTTACATCACAAAAGCTTCTTAAACAGTCAAAATGCTAACTCGTGTCCTTGTAAATTGAAACAGAAAATGCATCCTTCTCAAAACATAATTTTGCATATTATGATAACCTGAAAGATGACTGATAACACCACCTTTCTCATTGGCAAGAGGATAACTCCCGCGTAATTTCCATTACATCGCAAGTATATTCCAATCCGTATTCTCAGCCCATCTAACCATGTCATAAATCACCTCGCCCAACCTCAATAAACCTAGAGACAAACAGCTATGGAGCCCTCATCTTACCTATGCTATATTCCCCCGCAACTTTGGTAGTAACTGACACTCAAGTAAATATGGGAAAACTATAAAACTGCATTAAAAAAATGACATAAACCAAACCTTCAAAATTTCATGATGCTCTTGTAGAATCCTTGCAGCGCCTAGTAGCATTGCAACATGTGCATCATGGCCACAAGCATGCATCTTCTCAGGAATTTTACTCTTGTGCTCCCACTCCAGCATTTCCTATAAAAATATCATAAACCACAATCTCTCTTGCTTCAATTCGTACCAAAATCCCAAAAAATAAAAAATGAAACTACAAGCCATGATATCTGCTAAAAAGGTCAACATTTTTTTCAGCAAGAAACGCGATAAAGGTTGAGCAAAACCTGCATGGCAAGTGCATCCATATCAGCCCTCAAGGCAACAAAAGGAGCCTCCCCTGAACCAACAAATCCAACCACACCAGTAACGGCAACAGGATACTTATAAGGAATCCCCATCTTATCCAATTCTTCTCTGATAAGCTTACTAGTCTCAAATTCTTCATACCCCAGCTCAGGATTCTCATGTATCTTTCTCCTAATATCCACCATCCAATCAAAGACCTCGGCTTTCCCGGCAAACTTGAGGAAGTTTTTGGGAATCTCTAAAACCTGCTTCGAACTCAAAGAACAAACGGGATTCGGTGATATCATTAACAGAGAACATATCAAGAAAACCCATATGAAAAAACCCATAACTCTTTCCCAATTCTTCTTTCTTTTTCCTTCTGCAACTGAGCTTTGGCACAAAAGATGACAGTTTGAAGAAGACAAATGAAGTAGGACTAGAGTTGTGCTGGGATAAGGATAGAATACCAAATAGGCATGTGTGTGGAAATATTAGTTAAATAGCGTTGCCAATCAGGAATAATAGGAGGCGTGAGTGTTGAAACTGTTGAGACTCTTGAGACGGGCGTTGTCCGGGTTGATGCGTCTCTGACTTTTCCGAATTCCCGTTCCTTAGTGCGATTAGACGGAAATTTCTTGGATTCTCCACGTTCAAGAACCAAGCTAGAGCCTGTGGTCCGGACATATGATTATTCTTACATTATTTTCTCCCTCGCTGCATCTATTTAATTATGCAATTTGTTTAGACTACACACACATACATAGTTGTAAACTCAATTCACATAAAATTTTTTTCATGATTAAGTGCCTTGGATATGAGGAATTCCTAAAAAAAATGCGGTATTTGACGAAGATCTTTCGATCAAGGGATGAGTGTTTGATATATGAGACTCGCGAGAGTCTGCTATTTATTTCTCGATTTTTTTTTTTATTATAGAAATTTATCTATCTCTTGTCTATCTATTATTAGTTCTATCTATCAATCAAAACTTCATTTTTGGGTTTTGCGAAGCCACGAATGTAAGTTAAGTTGATGATTTTGTAGCCTAATTAAGAGTTATATGAAAAAAATTATAAGCTGGGGTCATAAACTCAATCTATGTAAGAAACATAAATTTTTTTGTTAGAGCAATTTTTATATCACTACCAACATTACCCTTAATTAATCAATAACACATATTTTAGTTAATTTTGATGAGCCCTTTCATTACATTAATGACTCCTAAATTAACTCTCCTGTTTCCTCCCTTTCCTCTCTTTCCTACCATTTTCATTTTCTATTTGGATGTGAATTTCCTTTTTCTACGTTTTCTTATTCTATTTCTCTCAAAATTTCTTTTATTATGTTTTCTTAAACAATCATTTTCATTTTCTATTTCTCTCAGATTTTTCATTTTTTATATTTTGTTAAACAAAATGAATTAGCAACTTTGAGCATATTGATAAATAAACACTTGTTTTTATAGACAAACATATGTAAAACTACATAAATCAAATTTACCTAATCAAATAAAACAGTTATAAGATCAGGGAAATGACACTATAATAAGGTTTAACAGAAATAAATTTTATGTATTGCAAACCTCGATTTTGAATTCTTTGTATCCTGTTAATGAATTCTAATAGTATTTAAATATTTTCACATTCATTTAAGTAATCAATATAGATAAATAATCAAAAACAGATTTGCATCCCATAATTGAAACATAACTTATTATTACCACATTGCATAATTTAAAACAAACAGTAATATTATTATGTGCTCAAATATACTATAAAAAAAGTAAAAATAAGTTAAAAATAAAAAGAAAACTTACTAGAGAGGAAGGAAAGTGAAAAAACAAAAAATAAAAGAAAGTTATGAAAGAAATCTTTATACAATGTAGAAAAAGAAAAATATTAAAGAGATAAAGTTATCGTACAAATCTTAAATAGGAAATTTTGAGAGAAATAGGAAATGATCATGGGTAATTTGGAAGAGGTATGAAGGAGAAGTTAATTTAGGAAGGGAGTAATTAACATAATAAAAGGAAGCACAAAAATTAATGAAAATATATGCTTATGACTTATTATAGGTAGTGTTTAAATGAAAATCGCTTTGATAAGAAAATTCTTGATCTGATAATATCGCCAGACATATAAGAAGCTCTCGTAATCATAACACTCACTCCCAACATTTAAGTTTCACAAAATATCGAATTACATGAACTGAAGTGATGGTTTTTTTTTTTTGAAAGAAAAGTGATGGATGTTGAATTAAGAAAATAACATTGTGACAATTTTAATAATGTTTTGCCAATTTATTTAGACAATGTGATGTATAATTGGGAAGGACCCATACAAAAGTTTTTCACACTTGCATTAAGCATCACGTGCTAATTGAAATTGTCACGTGTTTTTCATGGCCAACAGCGGCCACAATGTAGTCTGTCAGTTTAGTTTGTCCACAGAGAGTATCGATGGATACTACATGGGCTACCGGAGGAAAACCCATTACGGGATTTTTGGGATCTTTGGTGGTAGAACAAGTTTTTGTTTAGTCCAAGTTTAATTGAGCTTAAGAAGCTCAACGTTTAAATTAGGCCCATCTCTGACAATCTAGTCTAGCTTAACTTTGTTTGGGTTGATTTGACTATTGTCCTAATCGATTTCAATTCATTTGCTGTTGGGCTGAGCTTAAAATTGGGGGCAGAATCCTCCATCCAAAACAAACATTGGGTCAATCAAACAAAACGTACAAGCAAATTGGACGCCAGCCGCAGCAGAACATTTCCGAGGCATCGACCCAGCCCATGTCTTCTCTCTGCTTTTCGTTTTTCTCTGTGTATTTAGCTGTTAAGATTTTGTCTGGGTTCTAGTGACTTATTGGTAAAAATATGTAGAATCAGCTTAGACCTTACTTTTCTGGTTATAACAATAATTGTAGTGTCAATATCATTATTTGTACGGTGATGGTTGACAACTTTCGTCGATATTATCAGCGTAACACATGAAAATTGCTCCAACATAAAATTGACATGCATGGATGACAACTTTTGTACATGACACAGACGATGAGCATTCGTTGATTGCAGATTTGGAATAAATTCTTGTCGACTTAATGTACAGTTGTTAGATGGGATTTATAAGATTGTTAATGCTGTTGAATCTACTTGAACTTTAGGATCATTACTGGCAAATATGGTCAGATTTGAGTGTTTAAATTTATGTATTTCCTGTTCTAAGCATTTTTACATTTCCTCTATGTGTTTATTTAGCTGGCTTGAGTGTGTCCTGCCATAGTATGATGCTGCCTTTCTTTCCCTGATTAACTTGTTTCCTCTTTAGCTCTGAACGGCACAAATCGCTACTCTTTGGTATGTTGAATGGGGGTGGGAAAGTGACTTCAGATTGCCCTTTCTTACACTAAACTTCGGTTTTTAATGCTTCAAGGAAGCCTGGGACATGCTGGTTTAAGCAAAAACCAACTCACTCAATGGTTGGATTCATTTGACCAAAAAGAACCTGTGCAATTGTGGACTTTTGAGTATTTGTTTGCTTTTCCTTCCACTTGGCTACATTCACAAACTTCTTCGTTAAGGGTTGAATGGCCTGTAACTGAAAATTACAGTACTTCAAAACTCAGAAGCCAGGTAGTCATTCCCAAGAGATTGCACAATGACATCTAGTTAGCATTTCACTTTATATAAAGTTAAGAAAAAGGTGTAGTTGAAGAATAGGAAATTCATGCAGATTCTTTTTAGTTTTTTCGCGTAGCTCTTACGCTTTAAAGATCTTTGGAGGACAAGTTTGCTGGTATTTATGCCAAAAAGGGGCGATTTTCAGCCTTAAGTTTCGGCACAAAGTGCTACCAAACAAAGAGAAAAAAGAAAATTCCGGGATAGTGCTACAAAGTTCAAATGGTATCAGATGCTTATATGCTATAGCTAACGTGGTCATTGTTCTGTTGTTGCCTGTATTAGTTTCATATCCCACTCATTCGTATTGTCCTTTATCAGCATCTATCCCCTTCCTTTCGCAACCTATATTTAAGGCTTTTGCGTTACTAGTGCACATGATCATTGGCATCTCTCTTTGCATTTTCCTCCAACATGGTAAGTTCCTGAATTCCTAGATTTTTTATTCTCTAATCAATTTTATGCTTTGTTTTTTCCTCAAACTTTCTTCACATCCAATTACATTGACATAAGCTCATATTGAGGTTGAATAAATCATCTAGACAATGGATTCTCCTTAAAATTGTTACTTCGCATTTCTTTTCAAGTTAATTTGGATACGATGAGTTGAGTTATCTAGCTTCGATTATTTCTTGAGTTTTATACTTTCTGTGGTTTAGAAATACATATAAAGTATAGAATTGACAAATTTTAACTTGCCATATATTTTGGTAATTCCTTGTGTTATTTTGTAACTTTAACATGAAAGGAAGGTGAGAGCAATCAGATTGGCGAGAAGAAGAAGAGAATAGCAGTGGGACCATGGGAGGAAATGGAGGAACAGCATGGGATGATGGCAGTTATAATGGAGTGAGGGAAATTACCCTAGTTCATGCCAGTTGTATAGACTCTATTCATGCGGTCTATGATAAGAATGGAAAGCCTTTTGTTGGAGAAAAGCATGGAGGTGTTGGAGGTAAGAGAACCTCTGAGGTAAGCCTCTCTCTCTCTCTCTCTCTCTCTCTCTCTCTCTCTCTCTCTCTCATACACACACACACAAGCAAAAATTTTGATTCAAGATTACGAATATATATACCATCTTCAAGAATACAAGTCTATGATCCTTACCTCCAAGTCTCCCATGTCTCTAGTTAATTCATAGCACAGATAAATGTACAGGAAAAAGGACGCAAATTGACTGATATATTAAATTGTTTCTTAATTCTTTGTTCATGATAGATCAAGCTACAGTTTCCAGAGGAGTTCCTTATAAGCGTAAGCGGATATATCTCACCAGTGGTTTATGGTGGCAGTCCTGTGATCCGATCACTTATATTCAGGAGCAATAAGAGGACATTCGGGCCATATGGGGTTGAAGAAGGAACACCATTTTCTGTTCCAATAGAAGGAGGTCAAATTGTTGGCTTTAAAGGAAGGAGTGGTTGGTATTTGGACTCACTTGGCTTTCATTTATCTCGGGTTCAAACAACAAGAGTTCTTCAGAAGGTTCAACAAAGGCTCAGGAGACTAACAAGCTCTGTATCTTTGGCCCCAAAAGAAAGTGAAGAAACTGGTTTTAAAGCCACAAAACCTACTTCTAAGGAAGGATCTTATTTTTAATCCAAATAAAACACGTGTCTTTCTCTTTAGGCATCTCTACTGAATTGCCAAGAATTGGAAGGAAATAGAGTTATAACGCTTGTGCTGCTCTATGTGTAAACAAGCATTGAAGTTTTAGGTACCATATCCCCGACAATCTTGCATATCTAAATCAAACGTAAGGCCTTTTGACTAACTTGGAAGCATTATGCCCGGGAGGCCAATGAGAGGAAGTAACAACTGCTAATTCCTCTTTTACGAAGACAAATACTTGAAATTCTTACAGAACAGAAATCTGCCTAGCAAGAAGATCAACTTAAATAATTGTCTGAAAGTAGACTAATTCAGTTTTCGGGGCAAATAGACAAGCCAGCTCCCGCTGGAATTTCTTAGATGAGAAGCTTAATCAGCAAATATATAACCACATCCTAACCATGAGGGAAACTTGTTCCTGTAAATTTAACGCTATGCATTTTCCATGGTCGACGCCCAAAATTAGCATGCAACTAGTCGCATTACTATTCGACTATTTTGACATCACATGAAGGGCCAAAAGTTGAGTTGTAAACTTCTTCTGGCAATGATAATCGAAATTTAATTCCACCCTCCATTGTTTTTCTAGTTGCCTCTCCTCGATGAATGAGACGACGTATCTGATTTTTCTGCCAGATAATGCTCCAACATATCTTCTTCATCATCTGCCATGCACAAAGGGAACAATGAAGTCTTGATGAAAAAGGAAAAAAGGAAAAAAGAAAAGAAAAATGGAAATGCTGCTCAAGCAAGGCACCTTCAAAGTCATCATCGTCAAAGTCAACATCTTCCTCATCCTCATCGGATCGTTCATCAATTGAGGTTGCACCTTTCTGAAAGGAGGATAAAAGAACACAGAGTTGACATTTTTCAGCAAATCTTCAAATTAGTATAGGCAGTTGCAATCCGTAGGAGGATGGACTAAATATGCCAAATGAATTTCAAACCAGATCCTATACATCACCTCTTATCACCAGAATTCTTAACATATAACAGTGGGTATCTATATCGTTATTGTGATGTGAGACATGGAGAAGTTCCACTGCTTATTTGAATCATGTCTCTCAGTTAATTATGAGAAGTTCTAGGGCCCTGGGTAGGTCAGAACATTAAAGGATCTCCGTCAAGACTAAACTCTACCGTTCAATGTTTACTGCTTTCCATCATAGACTTGAAGGCATGTTCAAAAGAAGTTACCCAACTATTGCACTCGTCAGATCACTTCCTCGCAATATTCCAACTGGACTTGAACAGAGATCTTATATTGTAATTTAAGATTCCTTTTTATCTTAGTAATATGCATTTTAATCAACAAAGTCTCAAGATATATTGACAAAAACATAGAAATTGGTAAATTGCACGGGGATTTCAAACAGGAGAGGGAATTGTCCTGGACTTTGTTAAGAACATAAATTATCGCGGAGAAAACTATGTTGGCCTAAGTTCAAACCTTGATAGTTGATTAAACAGATAAAATACAATGAAAAAATAAAAAAAAAGGATAAAGAAGTACCACTGCAGCTCTTCCGCTCTCAAACCACTGTCTACCTGTAAGCTTCTTTTCCTTGGGTGCTGTAAGCATCGAATCAGGCATAAGCCTAAAATTTAATGCAACCCATCCATTAGGAAAAAGAAACCGAGCTAAGAGTAACTCATAACATGAACTACATTTACCATGCACAATCATAGCAAGATTAAAATTGTTACAATAATCATAATATGATGGGGCACGATGGCAGCAAGGATAAAATTAGTCAAAGCCAAGCTTATGAACATTATTTTGTTTCTTTTATCCAGGTTAATAAGCTTATTCCCTATTATTCTTCTATGAGCCGTCCTACTCAAAAGTATGGTGATCTAGATGGACAGCAATGCAAGGAGCAGAAAATTTCCAGCGTAAATGAATTTTGATTTAGAACGCACTTGTAAAGACAAAATCACCCAAATTGACTAGGCTTTAAATTTTGTAGTTACAGATGCATTTGCCGAGTAGGTTCTCTGTTTGAAAAGCTATTAAAACATGCAACTGTAGTTTATGGAACTTACTTGGCTCTTTCTAGCGCTAATTCTGCTTCAAATCTTTCTCTCCAAGCCAAAAATGTATCAATAGTGACTGGCTCTCCGTGTGGCACAATTATCTGAATCATGATAAACACCAATCAAAAAATTAGGTGTAAAGATTATGGCAGTAAATTGCTAAAGGAAAAAATACAAACTAAAAAATGCTATCCAATTGTGTACTCTAGGTAAAGTTCTTGCTCGGTGCTTCTTAATTCATAGAGATTGCAGATTAATTCATTAATCAACATACAGTAACATTTCAGCTAATTATTGAAAAGAATTAGATTAACAACCTTCATGAAAGGAATTAACTCAAGAACACAAGGATGAACCCAAATGTTGTAATGACACTTACTTAAAAATATACCAAACAAGAAAAAAAAATGATACCTCGTCTTTTGCCCCCTCATCTTCATCGGCATTCTCAGTGTCACCATCCTGAGCAAATCTTTCAGACAGCCACTCCTTGGCTGACGTAACCAATGTGTAGATCATGGCCATTCCAAGATTCTCGGAAGCCTGAAATATAGCATCCATAGTAAAGGTTTAGGAGCATAACAACTTTGGTCTACAGAAAAATGCATCTTACCCACTTAGGCAAGAATACAATTTGATCTTGTAAGTGCTATGTATCAGGTTTAAAACAGGGAAACCACATTTGTATCCATGAAAATGAGAGAGAGGGAGAAAGATTGCTCACATTCAGTATACCATTACCACTGGCATTTCCAAGTCACATTGCAGTTGGAGTCAAAGCAGCCTTAACTCAACTCATCCAAATATTAGTAAGATCCACTTATCCATACTTAACAGGGCTCTAAAAATAACCTATTTTATCACAGTACTATATATCAACCTCAACTTGTCTAGTGACAAACTTAAATTTTTGGATAAACTCAGCCAACAACAACTGCAGATTCTATCCAGATACTCTATTGGACATATGCCTCAGGCAGTTGAACCTTTAGGTGTATCTAAGGCTTTAACTCCAGGGTCTCTTTTCTAATGGTAAATCTTTAAATTACACAAGCCATGCTTTCATTTTCCAACTGAAAACTGAACTACCGAATTCTGTTGTTTAGTGAGAAAAAACAAATAAAATTACATAATGAAGCAGCAAGAAAAGTTGATAATGCTCATATCCAAAGACAATGGAAAATAATAGGGCACTATAATTTACCTCTTGTTGAAGTTTTTCCTTCAGACAAGTGAGATCTCCAGCTTGAATTCCTTTTAAACTGAAAATTAGAAAAAAACAATGTATCAAAGGTGTCAGATTTTGAATCATTCAAATTACATTTTCATGCAATTCGTTATTCCAAATGCAGTTACCTAAGTGACACTTCTATGATAAATATACCGTACTGAGCCCGCCTGTTTCAGGCAGCAAACTCAATTAACAGGTGAGAATCCTGCTTTCTGTCAATTATTAATAATTTTGAGACTATAAGTATCAACTACCGAATCAAGTCATTACTTGCAAATTCATGGTTACAGGTCACATAATAAGTTCTGTATGCTTGGGCTACTAATGATACATATTGCATTTGACTGGTCATTTGCAAACCTTCAACTGACACAAGACATGCATAATAGGAGTCGACAAAAATGCTTTCAAGCAACATAAACTAATTGAAGTGTTGGAAGTTTAAATAGGAAATCAGAGGCCATTCAGCAATGAACATAGAAGAGAATATACAATATACAAGTAAACACACTACGACATATCTGTGACATAATAAAGAAAATAATATGAAAGTAAATATATTACGAGATCTCTGTGACATAAATGATGCAGCCAATACCTTTTCACGCTCAAGAGCGGAAGCTCATCAGGATACATTTCCGTGTGTGAGAAAATCAGAGCCAGCCTAACTACAGTAAGCATTTGGCAAAGGTTGCTGTTATCAGGAAAATATATACATGAATAACAAAAAACCAGCAAAGAGCTCTAACAGAACAAAGATTTGTTGAACTGATAAACCTGAAGGACTTGACTCATCTGCCTCCTCATCCTGCAATAAACAAAACAAGGCCATGAGTAATGTTGTATGATAAGCCACAAAATATAGATTTCCTCCTATTCTGACAAGGTCATACACAAGATAGATGATAAATTACCAATTAAGTTTATTTGTGAGTATGGCGATCTTAGCTGGATGAAATGACAAATTTTAATGTATAAAATTATATTCATCCCAATGCTTATATCAAAGATAACATATACCTGAGGAGATAGAGTGATTTGAAAGCACCGATTTGAAGTATTTAACCCACTTTCACTTGAGTGAATTTCTGGTATAGTGAATAACTAGCATCAACTACATGACGGGTCTAGGACATGAAAACAATACAGAAGAAAGCAATTTCGAGGGATGCAGATGGAATAATTCTAGCGAACCTCTGAAGTCGTCCATAAGTATGGCTTCCAATGCTTCAATTTCCATACCCTAGCTCCTGCACATAATCTATATCAAATACTTTAGAACGATGATCCCCAATACTGAAGACATCCATTCTATCCAGATACAAACAGAAATTTGAAAAGTAAGACGTGGCACAATCACAAGACATTCAAACTATAAATGCTTTTGAGTTATATCTGTATACACTACTATGGCCTTTGTTGAACTAACAGACATTTGTCTACAATATATTTGCCATGGAAAGATTATACAGGAGTTTGCAAACTATGCACGTTCATATTTTTGTTAGAAAACAATGTGATTTTAAATGTCGATCTCCTATTGAATTCGCATACGGATATCAAATTCCTTTAGCCTTCTGCTAGAATGATTGTAGTTTTGACCAATTTCCATAGGCGTTCTCTATCTCAGGATTTCAATATAGTAGATCGATCAGGCACCATATACAGTACCAAATAACTAAATATATAAGACCTAGTAGATTTTTCTGATTTCTAAAGATTAGACAACTCATTAGCCCCGAGATCTACCCTTCTATAAATGTTCAAACGCTCCAAAAAAATGCAGGCAAAGCAAGGCATCTTATCCAACTGCAAGCCCACGTGTCGAGGAGGGAGATGTTTATTGATTTTTGATCAGTAAGTGTTTCATTATTAACGTTGAGTACATTTGACCATTAAGATGCAAAAATGTCGTTAGGTGAAGACAGTCTCCTATTTCAGTTACATCAAACAATGTTGCTTAAATGCCTCGTGTTTGAATGTTCGGATAAAAACATTCTTCAGTATCCTATCAGGAGCAAGGTAATTAGTTAATCCGTCAAGAAACATTCTTCAGTATCCTATCAGGAGCAAGATAATTAGTTAATCCGTCAAGAAACATTCTTCAGTATCCTATGAGAAGCAAAATAATTAGTTACTCCATCAAGAAGATTTTCCCATCAATTATTGCTGGATATTCCTAATTTGCAAGCACCTTGCATTTTCACATTCCCTTTTCACTCTAATTAGTTAGCATTTACGATATTTTGTTCCCCGGTCTACTTCACTTTTGTCATCCCCTTGTCCATGTTACCAGAACAATTTACTTTACATAAGCAGGATTTAGAGGGGGAAAAAATAAAAAAGAGAGTACAAATTATATAGAAAAAAAGGTATACAAATCATAAGAACAGACACATATATGATTTAAAAAAAAAAAAGGAATCCAAGAAATCCAACAGAAGCTACAAATCTCTAACTTATGGCACAATCAAGCAGAACCAAATTAAACACAATTAACCAGCAATTGAGTATCTCGTAAACATGGCCATCCAACTTCAGCAAGAATTCCATCCCAACCCACAAAGCCAACGTTTGAAACCAAAATACAAAAACAAGTTGCAAAGCAAACAATTTTACAATACCAACAATAAAAAATAGCCCAATTTCAAAAGAGATAAGCAATAAAGATTAGATTTTTATCAAAAAAAAATTACCAGTCATGGCTGCTCTCCTCCTTTTTTTGATACCCTTTCTCTGATTATACGATGAAAAAGGTTGCAGAACCCCTCAGCTACGCTCTCAAGGAGCTCTATCGAAATCGACTTCTGTACCACTTCAGTTCTCTGATATACTCATACCAAATTTTAACATACAAGTACAACAAATAAATCAATCACAACCGTTCATCATGATCAACGGCAGATCATCTTTTACCACAGGGTTAGTCCAGTAATTTAAAATGTCAATAAGGGCCCCACAATAGCTCAGGTGGGACAGGTGTAGAAACCTTGATGTTCTATCTTTCGTGCCAAATCACAGCACCCTTTTCTAGTTTTCTTTCTATCTTCTCACCGCACTTGAAAATTAAATAAATTATTCATACATTAATCCACAAAATCCCACACACACTCTTCTCTCTTTCTGTTGTTTCTCTTTCTCTCTCTCTCTCTCCCTCTGAGCCTCTTCTCTTCTCTCTCCCTTAGACTGTCTTGGCAAAAAGATACCAAAAGGTACGTCCGATCCATTTTCTAAATACGACCCACTCCCTCCTCTACTTCATTCTTCATTACCAGCTATTCTGCACACGCCCTTCTTTTTCTATCTTTCTCTCTGGCTCTGTTTTGTACTAATGTTTCTGAAACTGAAAGCTAACGTCTTTGGTGTCAAAATCGTTTCTTTGTACGTTTGGAAGATATAAAAAATCTAGAAAAGCAACAGGGGGCAATGGAATTTTCATTTCTTTTTTTTGAAATGAGGAAGCTTTGTGAAAAATAAGGGAAAAGGGTGTGGGAAAAATCTGTCTTTTAAGGGAATTTTTCATTGGGTTTTGTCATTTGCCAGATCTATCTTTCTCCCCATAAACCCTTACTTCTTGGTTCCTTCTGCATTCCTTCCTTTTTTTGGTGGTTTCTGATCTGATTTTTTCATTTTGGGTTGAAATTTTTGTGGGTTTTGAATTGCATGTGGGATTTTTGTTTCTGATTTTTTTTTTGTTGTTTCATGTTTGCCATTTTTTTTGGTTCTCAAGGTGGAAGAAAGGTGCATTTTCATGGTGGAGGAAGATTTCTGATGTTCTTGGAGGTTTAAGTGGGCCTAAAAAATGGTAGGTTGAGATTGGTTTTTGGGTTTTTTTTTCTTTTTTTTTTTGTGCTGTATTGGTTTTTTTTTCCCTTCTGCTTTTTGTGTTGTGAGAAATGGGGAGTGATGATGAGGCTAGCAACAAGGCCATTGATGCGTCGGTGGGAGGGTTGGTTTGGGTTCGCAGGCGAAACGGGTCGTGGTGGCCGGGTCGGATTCTTGGTCCTGAAGAGCTGCCTGAAAGCTGTTTGGTTTCTCCAAAATCAGGGACTCCTGTTAAGCTCCTTGGAAGAGAGGATGCTAGTGTGTAAGTGCCTTTTCTTTTTGTCTTCTTTTAATTTTAATCTTAATTATCTTTTTTTTTTTTTGGTTGAAGGTTTTTTAGTATTTACCGTAATTTTCTTTTTGCTGCCGTGTTTTTTTGTTTTATGGTTTGTGTTTTTGTTTCATTTTTTATCACTTTGTAAGTTGTATCAGATGTATTCTTTCTCATTTCACATGGCGTATCCCACTGCTAACCTTGAGGAGCCTGCTTATACACATGATACATAAGTTGTCCGGTTGCAATGTGATTGTTAGTGTCAATCAGTACTTTTTTTATTTTTAATTTTGAACATTCTGTTGAGTCTGAATAATATTTAAACTTTCTAAGTAATAGTTAATGTGTTTGGAAGTTTGCTAAAGATTTTTTTTATTTTTGTAGGGACTGGTATAACTTGGAAAAATCAAAACGTGTGAAAGCTTTCCGCTGTGGGGAGTATGATGATTGCATCGAGAAAGCAAAGGCAGCAGCTAATTCGTCCAAGAAGGTAGTGAAGTATGCTCGAAGAGAAGATGCCATTCTTCATGCTCTTGAGCTTGAAAGTGCTCGCCTAGGAAAAGATCACCCAGATTTCTGCTCAAATATGGAAAATAAAGATGATGAGCCACAGGATTTTGAGAAGTCACCTGATTCTTTACATAGTCAAGAAGATAATGAAGATTTGAAGGTTCAAATAAGTAGTTCAGAAGCTGATTCTGATTCTGATTCTGATTCTGAGATGGAGTTGTCTCGTTCTGGTGTGTCATTTGAGGAGCCACATCATACAAACGTTGGAAAAGAGAAATCTGCAAAGAAAAGGCAGCAGAGAACGCCAAATGATTCAGAGGATGATGGAACTGGTGGCATTAAGCGAATGAGAGGACTTGAGGATCTGGGGATGGGTGTGGTGTCATCATTGAAAAGGAAGAGATCTCAGGTAGCACATGTTCACGAGCTCCTTAGAAGGAAAAGCCGTCGTCGGCCATTAAACAAGGTTTTGAAGAGTACCATGATGGTCTCTGTACCTGTCTTGTGTGAACAACTTGGCAGTCCAACTGGATCGTATCTCCCCGTAGCATCTGACAGTAAAGCTTCTGGAATAGAGTCTAATGAATCGAAGAGAAGTTTTTCAATTGCCAATAATAACAACTCTGATAGTACTGGAGTTTCATGTGAGAATGGAACATCATATATTGCATCTGAACATGCTTGTGATGCTTACCTAGGCAAATGTAAACAGAAGGAAAATGAAATTTCCAGCATGTTGGATTACCACGAGAATGGTTCTTCTGGCAGTCTATTTGATGTGCCTCTTATTGCAGAAAAGCACTCTGCAGGTATGTTTTGTCACAAAATTCTGGAAAGGTTTTTTAATAAGCTGCTGTTGAATATGTGTGGAAACTACCAACTTGTTTGGAGCACTTAAATGATAAGGCTTTAATGTGATTAGTGGGGTTTCTTTCTCTCAAATGTTGGTTTGTGTTATGAGCGTGGGAGCTTATTATTGATGCTTGCATTTCTTGTCACTGTATGTGATGAACCTGGGATTACATGTGTTTGTTCCTTTGTCAATTAAATTGGGCCGAGTCCTTGTGTCATGAGCCTAAACATAGTGTTGATTATCTGGGATCTGTGAATATGATTCCAGTGTTTTCATGTCTCTGTCCATTTTTTGTTGCTTTGACCTTTTTTTTTTTTTAATTTTCTCTCTCTAAAGTGATTTAATAATGGCTTGCACTTTTGCATTGCTCTGTGAACTCCAGAAATGATAGATTATGACATGTGCTAATATTTTAATTCCTGCCAATGTCGTCAGTGATATCTTGTGCATCTCAAAAGCCTCAAATTGGTGCTGGAGCACAGTCTAGCCAAAGCAGTCAAGTTGAAACTGTGTCCTTGGGAAATGAGGAGCTTAATGAGTCTGGTTCTACAAGTTCAGGAACCGCTGACATGAATACCCTCAATCAGATGATAGAGAAAGGTGCTTCAGAGTGGCAGTTAAAAGGGAAGAGGAACTCTAGACACTCAAACAAAAGTAAAAGGAAAGATTCAAGATATGTGGATGTAGACGAGGAATCTGATGTATATTTGACGGCTATGGATCAAGATGTATTCTCTCTGGGTTCTGGTCGAAAAGTTGATTGCAGCTCTGTTGGTAGGTGCCTTGCCCTTGATGATAACACATACAGGGTGAAGTCTAGAACTGTTTCTGATATTCAGCTAGATGAGTTCGGAGGTTGGAGCGGTTCTCACAATGAATCTCATGCTAGGGATCTAACAGCTGAGTTGCCTCAGAGGTCTCTACCCTTCCGTCTATCCCGTTTTGTCTTAAATCCAAAGTACAACCAATCTGATTTTTCTCTCAGACACCACATCACTGATTCTTCCTTGTATGATGTGAATGTGGAAGTAAAAGCCAGCTACCGACCTCATCACGTTCCATATATTTCTCTCATGAGCAAATTAAATGGTCGGCCGATCATAGGCCACCCACTTACTGTTGATTCCTTGGAGGATGGCTTCTGTGATCATCTAATGAGCGGCTCTGAATGCTATAGCAGCAGCTATGAGTTGGATGATGATCTAGCCGAAGACACCTATCCTTTGCGTAGTTTTGATATGGTTTATGAAAGAAGGTCCAATTCAGGTGGAAGGACAACCAAGCATCAAGCATTGCAACCAAGTGTTTCACCCTCGAAATCGAAAAAAGCAAAGAAAAATGGGCTCTTGTCAAAAAAGATCCGCAAATTGTCCTCACTCACTGGACATAGGCACGGTGACGGTGACAAGAAACCAGTGATGGAGAAGCTCAAGGGCCCTGCTGTAGCTTGTGTTCCATTAAAAGTGGTGTTCAGCAGGATTAATGCTGCTTTGAACAACTCAATACGATCTACACATCGTCTTCTTCCACCAAGCGGTGCGTGAAGAAGTTTGTTAGATATCAAAATGTTGCAGTAGCTGGAAAGTTACATTCTGGTTTATAGGAATTTTGAGTTAGATAGGGGTCTTATTATCGGTATATGCTCAATTTCCGGCACTGTACATTCTGCCCTGAAATTATAAAATCCTCTTTGTATAATAATGCCGAAAATTTGCAGAGTGGTAGGCCTTATAGGGTTGGAGTTTAAGGTATTTTGGTATTTGGCTGCTATTTTGGGTGTATATAATGTAACTTTAGTTGGGGCATAAAGATTGTGATGTGGTGTTAGGCTTCAATGATGTCTAAATCTTGATCTTAGACTGATTTACAGGGATAATGACTGAAATTGTCGTAGATTATTGCAGGCCATTGACAGAAATAGTGGAATTTTCTTTGCATTTCATGTATTCGGGTTCTTTGTTTCAGGCCTTAAGGAACTTGCTTGTATTCATGTTCCTTGCAAATGTAGTGTGTAAATTCAGACATCAAAGTGTCAAAATCCTCGAGCAATTAGAGTTGTCTATCCTGTGACAACATTCTTAGACTCTTCAAAGACATTGATTCTCTCACCTCATTTTTTTCTCTAACTGCTTAAATATTAGTATAATTTTGTAGTGTATTAAGACTATAAAATTGATGTATGAAGAAGAGAAAAAAAAGTTGTTAATTAAATCCTCTATCATCTGCTAACCATTTATTTATTGGAAAACAGAAAAGAACTAAACCAGTAACAAAAAGAAAATGACGAGGGGGAAAGGGAATCTTAAATCAAATTTACAATCTATTCCAAAAGTCAATTGCTGACTTAAGAGACTTTTGTTGAGTTTTCAAAAAAAACCTTATTCCACATCGGGACTTTGAGTAAAAATGTATTATTACTTAAGTTTCATGGTTCATCCTTTAAATCAGCAATTGTCTCTTGAAATAGATTGTAAACTTGGTTTAAGTCCTTTTTTTCCCTTTTACCAATAGACTTTGTGTCGAGTTTTCAAAAAAAACTTTGTCCCACATTGGAACTTTGAGCAAAAATGTGTTAATACTTAAACTCTATGGTTTATCTCTTAAATTAGCAATTGCCTTTTTTAGATGAATTGTGAATTTTGTCAAGAAAAAAAAAAAAAACGTGGGCAATTTTGTCAAAAAAAGAAAAAAAAATGACGTGGGCAATTTTGTCAAATAATAATAGGCTAACCCTGCGGTCTCCCTGCACTAGGGTTTTAAACTTCCCTACATAAATAAATCTCAAAACTCCTCCTCTTTTCACCTCCCCAAGCCGTCTCAGCAAAACCCTAGGATCGACTCTCCGGTCTCGAGTTCTCTTTGCTCCGGTAAATACGCTTCCCCATGGACCTGAATCTGAATTGTTTGCATCCGTGTTCGATTCAAATTCTGATTTTCTGTTTTTTTTTTTTTTGGTTGTGAATTGTGTCAGGGTGTAGGGGTGTGGAAATGGCGACAGTACCAGGGCAGCTGATATGGGAGATCGTGAAGAAAAACAACTCCTTTTTGGTGAAGGAGTTTGGTAACGGCACCGCCAGCGTCAAGTTCACCAAGGAGCCCAACAATCTTTTCAACCTCCACTCTTACAAGCATTCTGGTACTTCCCATCAATTTTAGTCCTTCGTTTTTACGTTTTCTGTAATTCTTTTGTTTAAAGCTGCTTGTTTTTATGCTCTATTTGGTTAAATGGAACGTTTTTAGATCTGAGTTCTAGTTGGTTTGCGTTGAAGATGTGAAAAAAGTATAGTAGTCGTTTGTGTATATCATTTTTTTTTATATGCCGCAAAGAAAGTATGTTGGTTTTTTTTTTTCATAAAGAAATTTGTTACTTTGATCGTTTGTCTCTTTTTATTAATTCTGAATAGTTGGCAATACGGGAAGATCAAATGCTGGAAATAATGCTTTTTAAGATTGAGGGTGCAAATGCTTTAGTGTACTTGTGTATTTTGTGTTTCATCCGTATTTTGCTTTGAGCTTTGTTCTGTATTAGGTTTGTTAGTTTGGTGTGGTGTTGCAGTACTGGGATTTTATTGGAGGGTCATATAATTTTGAGTTTTTTGGGCTTAATGTTTTTAGGATTGGCAAACAAGAAGACTGTTACCATTCAACCAGCAGGCAAAGATCAGTCTGTGTTGCTGGCCACAACAAAGACCAAGAAACAGAGCAAGCCAGCAGCTTTGCTTAACAAGTCTGTCATGAAGAAGGAGTTCCGCTGCATGGCCAAGGCTGTTACAAACCAGGTAAGACAAAAGTAGAAAAGCTGAGCAAAGTTTTATTTTGCTTTACTAGCTGATAGATATTACTATGAGTAAGTTTTTTTATATCTCCAATACATGTCTGTTATTTCAAGGTAAAGCTTGACTCTCTCTATTTGGTTTTTTCCCCCTTGCATTTCCTACTTTTGGGTTTTGCATTGTGGTTCATCACCTCCATGTGGTTCAAGTGCTCGGAGACCTGATATCTGCCTTCTTCGATTAAACAAAGCTTACACCTGAGCGTTAGTCAATTCTTTTTTTTGGTCAACATGTGGACTTTTTTGTGTCAGTACCATTAGACTGGAGTGGTTAACATATTATTTATTAGGACTTTAATATTTGTGACCACAATTTGAAAGATATTTCATACTTGTTTGTTTTGTTACATGCCCTAGGTATTTTATTTTTCAAGATAAATGACCTTTTTATACTATTTGTCTAATTTTAGAAATTTGCATGCTTTCTGGTGTTTTTTGGTTTCTTTCTGTACAAGATGCAAAGGGATTTACTTCATTCTTTTGAAACATATTCTGCCAAAAATTTAGTTCTGAACTCAAAGATGGATAAAACAGTGTTCCTTGATTTACTATTTTCACTCCATGCTTGAGTAGTTCAGCAACTGAATCATGACCTTAGCCAACTGATGTATCTTACTTGTTGACTCATTTTAAATAAGGTTTTGTTTGTGTCATGATTTTGTGATCAGGACTTCTTTTGGGTTCTAAGGAAAGGGTTGCTCATGATTAGCACCATGAACTTGAAAATTCAGGGCACATTCAATCTTTCATATAGATTTTATTCTGTGCTTCATTTAAGTCAGCATGTTGGAGGCCCTATGCCATAAACTTATGGACTATGTACCATATCCTTGTATATTTTCTTAATTGTAAAGCTTTTCTCAGTTGATGTTGCATCTTGTCACTTAATTTAGGTGGCAGATAACTATTACAGGCCTGATCTCAAGAAGGCTGCTCTTGCAAGGTTGAGTGTTGTGAACAGGAGCCTTAAGGTTGCCAAGTCGGGTGTGAAGAAGAGGAATAGACAAGCATGAGTCATGGAAATGTGAGTTTTAAAATGAAGCAGTGAAGAGTTGTGTGGTGCTCTTTTCTCTTTTTAGTCTCTTGTTTTAATACTTTCATCGGGTCTAGTATCTCAAAATTTTGTATCCGACTTTTCTAAATTTTTCTTCTTGAACTATACTTTGGATAATCTAGTAATCCTACTTAGATTGTGGACCAGTGTTTTTTTTTTTTTTTTCCTAAACTAGTTTCCCAATCACCGATTTAAACGCCCTTGATCTTTGAAGGAAATTGATTTATGCATGATCTAACTAAAGTGCTGCATCAACGTCTTCCTAACAAGGCTTCAACCTCAATGAATTATGAAATGCTACGTTGGTTATATCGATTTTGACCTAGCACATTTGCCTTCTGATAAATTTAAGAACAAAATTTTAACATCGACTACTCATTACAAGAATTTAGGTCAAAGGGATTTAAGCAAGAAGTGTGGATCCTAAGAATGAACTGATCGTTGTGAGTTAGTGGGTCTTGCTTCTAAGTTTTTCTTTTCTTTTTTCTTACCGTTTAAAAAAAAAAACACAGAATGAACTGATCGCTGAAGTGCTTTACAAATGTTTGGAAATCCAAAATAAATGAGCCGGACCCCGTCTTCGTAGAGGCAATGGATGGCTACGTCTAGAGAAATAGAAAAACCTGATAGACTAATTAGGTCCAACAATGGGTGCCAACTATATGTTGTGAACGATCATCCAAGAAGATCTAGAATTACGAGCCCATATCTACGAAATATGGGCCCTGGACACTTGGGCACAAAGGCCGATCTAAACTTGTTTAAAATGAAAATAAATAATGAGGCAACGGGGAGGCATAGAAAATATGGGCTTCGATGAAGCGCCCGACAACAATCAAAAGAATTGTTGTGAACCACCATTTAGCTTAGTCCTTGACGTCGGATATGATAGAAGAAATCAAGTTAAATTGTTAAAGAACCGAAGTCAATTTCATAGAAAGTAAAAATAAAAATTGCAACTTGTACCTCAATCACGGTTCTTGACTTACAAAAGAATGTATGATCTGTGGGAAAGTTTCTTCCGCAATGCCTGCTACCAAGAAAATTCTCAAATACAGTGGTGCTCATGAGGCAGAAACAAACTTGTACTTGGATGGTTCCATCGTACAATGTCCAAGTCAAAAGTCCAGAGTATTTGCCCAATAAGAGACCAGATTCCATTTTGCAGTTGGACGACACGATGTTCAATTTCAATACAAAAGAATGAGGTTGACATTTCAAATAGGACTGCCTAACTCTGGCTAAGAAATTCTTTACCTTTTGGTGATATATATGAGATGTTAAAAGGGTTATTTGACAGTTTTTTGACGAGAACGGCTCCAGGTAACGGCAGATTAAAAACCCAGTCAATCAAACTCAACAGGTTGTTGCATCAAGAATTTAGAAAATTGCTTGCAGCTCCAATTTCAGCTTTTAGGCTTAATTTTTTTTTTTTTTTGGTTATTTTCAACTGCAAATGATCATGTATGTTAGTCTATCCATCTAAAACATCAACCAGAACTATTCTTAAAACGAAAACTAGAATTAGTCAATTGACTATAGGAATATGTTTGAACAGGCTGGAAATCGTGTTTACGAAGACAACGTCTGGATCATACTGAATATGCTGAAAAGTCTCGCAAGTTAATCCATTGCTACACGCATTAACCATCATGGTCATAGAGCCCGAGGTATTCATTCTAGTATATATAAACCCAATACAGATTACAAAATCATGTTCTGAGATAACAAACCATTGAGCCGTTCGATTCCCAATTAGTACAAATGGAAGAGGATTCGATTGGAACTGCGGCTCCTGTTAGTAAAGAAGCTGTTGTTTCTTTCGGCGGCAATGTTGACAAAGGCGCGATCAAGAATGCTGCAAAGCGTGGACGTTATGACCGCTGCTTCTCCTTTGTGGAGATTTCGATTGATCCTGGAGTGAAATCGTTGAAACACTTGGATTCCAAGAAGTTCAAGGAAGATATAAAGAGATGGGCCAAAAAGGTAGTTGCTTATGCTCGTCAGGTCAGTGACAGCTTCGGAAGCTCTCGTCGCTGATGCTGATCTTACTTTCATGCCCCATTACAAAGATGAGAAATCTGTGTTTCGTTATTTAAATATGTTGCAATGTTGTTGAAGAAGTTGATGATTGACGAAAAGTTGAGGAACAAATGCTGTAGAGAAATAACATAGAATTATTTTAATTGACAGGTTACATATTTCTGATCAAACGCATGGTTGTTTTCTATTTCGTTTGGTTGTTTACATGATTGTTGATCAAGTGACGCAACATTGATTTGCACACTAAAGCATATGCAACAGAAAATACACAAATCAATGCAGAGATGAGTTTTCGATCTGGCTGTATTGTATTTGACAGCACAACAAGAAGATAAAAATATGCCTGTCTGATCAAGTTTCCAGCTGAAACCACATAGAGGTCATATGTGTACTAGTGTCCTCTCCTTTTCTCAATAAATTGTTCAGCACACATACATAGAAAGATTCAAGCAGAATTTGAAATTTAGTTGCAGTAAACGCATTCAACATCGACCTAGATTCATAAGGCGTAAGGTTAGCATGTGAGGCATATATTGGGGAACAAACATCTTACACTCGTTAGTTGACCACAACTGAATTTGGAGAATCTATGGGTGTCAGTAGCGCTCTATCATTCTTCCTTGTGCTACAATGATTTTTTTACAAGGAAAGCACACACATTGTCAAGGATGCAGGATTGATGCTGTACAACAATCATATGCTATCACTGAAGGCTTCCTAGATACTACCAACATTGGCACTAGTTTTAACATTAAGCACAGCACTACCTACCAAATTTCCTTTTGTTTCACCAGAGTATCACCCTCCATGTTTAAGTTGGGAAAATAGCGCACACAACACACTGCTGAGTTTCTTTGTTAGTCATGCTTTTCCAGTTCTTTAAACATTTGTTGACCACCAGAAATAGTCCTCAAAAGCTCCTTAGAACACATGTCTTGAGCATGAGTGGCGTTCTTCATGCGACTGGCTCTGACCCAAGCAGGCTCCTATTAGAGGTGCACACATCAATACATATTAGAAGAATAAGCACCTTGTAACTAGAGATGGACAAGTTGAGTAGATTTTACCTCTGGAACAATATGGGAGAATAAGAACTTAATCAGCAAAAGAGCATGCTCCATGAGCAGAATTGCAGCAAGGCCAGGGGATATATTCCATTCCCCTTCCCGATCATAAAGGCATACTAGGAGTACACAGTTGGTGCATATGGACATCACTATTAGAAACTGAAACAGAACACCATATTAGCAAACAGAGCTTTTCATAGGTATGTAAATACAAAGAATATCTCCTGAAACAGAACACCATATTAGTAAACAGAGCTTTTCATAGGTATGTAAATACAAAGAATATCTCCTGGTTACGGAAAAGAAAGATTGAAGGAACAAAGAAAAAAGAGAGAAAAAGAGATTCAATTCAGTACCTGAAATATATTGAGCCAAGCTCCAATAGTAGCATCACGACGAGGAATAGGCCTTCTCAACATCACCAGCAACTTAAGCGCATCTGTTCTTATTTCTGTTATATTGTTCTACATAAGGCAGCCATATTTGGATAAGAAAAGAGAGAAACACTCCAGATGATTTTATGTAGACCAACCAAGAAATTATTTACCAATGTAGCAAAAGTGAATGCAAGGGGGAATGCACAGGCAAACATCATAATCATTCCAAACTGCAGTGCCAATTCCAGAAAATCTGTGAACAGTTCAAATTGTGTTCACGATCAGTTAAAAGAAAGAAAAAATCAAGAAGTTACGTCGTATAATCTAAACTGAATAAAAAACAATATAAACGAAGCCTTGATATATGTATCACCAATTGTCCCTGTGTGTAAAACGGGCAGAGAATCGAGAAGTGGAAAATAAGTAAAAACCATTTCCTAAATTAGTAATATACCACATGTTGAATTCAGTATGGGAACTTAATGTCAGAATTTTATAACTAAGCGATTAAACTTTCTTATTAAGGTCAAAGGATTGCAAAAGTTTAGAAGACAAAGACAAAACCTTTTCTTTTCATGTCCACAAAGCAGAGGTGTCGAGATTAATTGAAGGGATGGGAACAACTTACGCATTTATCCTAAAGAACAGAGATCTTCTCATTTTCATACACCATATGGTACAATTTAAGGATCTTACTTAGTAACACCAAGATTTACATACCATCAAATAATCCATCCTCAAGTTCCTCGCTGATACTTGCAGAATAAGCAGGTTTAAGATACTCCTTCTCTACTCTGGTAAACTTTCCTGCAAATGATCCTCTATCGCCTTTTCTTTTGATTCTTCAAAAGAAAGTTACACATTCAAAACTCAACAATTGAAATGGGAAATTCAGAGTTAAATCAGAAGATAATAATGACGGAAACAGCCCTTACCGAACCGCTCTATACTTTTTAAAGCTATATTTCAAATAGGGTATCGAATTTTCTAGCAGATTCTCCAGAACCTAGATAACATTTTTGAGGATACTCAGAAATTAGAAGAGGAGGAAGAAGAAGAAGAAGAAGAAGAAACCAAATGGGCTGTGAAAAGTACAAATTCAATTCTCCAACCTCAGAGAAAATTAGACGTTGAATCAGAACTTGCCGAAGGGTCATTATATTTCGATGCAATAGAGCATGGTAGAAAAGCCCCACATATGATTGCATAAAATAAAGGCCAAACACCTGCCAAAAGATTTAAAATTTTTGTTGAAAATATTACCTAACTTGTGCTATGATGTGGATATTTGAGTGAACTACCTTGTAGACCAAGCTGTCAGCTCTATATTCTATGTTTTTACTGGTTTCATGGTTGACAAGCTTCACAGCAATCTGGCCACCAATTTTGGTGAAATACTGAATGGCCAAAAGGTACACCACCGTCAGAGCGAACCTGGAAAGAGTAGAAAAAATTGCACAAAGCAATTACTTTTCCTTAAAGTCTAGTTAGTAGAAGATGTAAAGCATGAAAGGTAGGAGAACACCCATTAATGGTCTAGGCAGGCAGCTCCTAAAACTAAACAATAAACTCAAGAGAAAATTTTTGGCATAAATGAAACATTGAGCTTTGTCCAAGATCACAATAAAAATCATGTTTGGGATAGCAGTCCCCTTATAACTTCCCAGGGTGACTCAAAAAAATATCAAATATCAGTGCTCGTTTATTAGCAACTAAGAACTGGGAACAGAAATCAATTAATCGAACCACTAATTGAGTCTACTTCCAAAAGTAAATCCACTTCAACTGTCTACAAAATATCTAAAGAATAAACTCACAGCATTTGTCATGGTCAATAGGAGTAGAACATTAGCGAGTTATTTCCAATGATATGGGATGCAAAGTGCACTAAAATGTACAGCCTCCTGATGTAAAAGTGATGTTAGCATCTATATCTGCCAAGTGAACTGTCATATTGGTGTGTTTGTATGGTGTGTATGTTCTTCTTTTTCTTTTCTTCTTCTTCTTTTTTTTTTCTTCTTTTTTTTTAAGAGCATTACTTATAAGGGAAACGTTGATGATGTTATGTCCAGGAAGAATTTTCAACTCCATAAAACTCTCTATCTAAGAAATGATGTTTCGTGTATACATGTGGAAGCTGGAAAAGGGAAAAATAATGAAGTTATTGCACTTCGGCATCCTAAGTGATTGGTTAACTTCCTCAGATATTTTAGCTAACCGAAGTATGGTAGCTTCTGCCTAGAATAAAACTATAACTATGTTTACATAATTACTACAAAATAAGACAAAAATTTTAAGGATTACTGGTAAAATAAAATAATAAGGATTCTTATTTATCATCTAGTTAACTATTTATTTTCAAAGCGGCAGACAAATAGTTTTATACATCAGTCAACTGTCAACCGCTCCCATTGTCAATGCATCAATGTACCAGGACTTGCAGACTTCAGGGAGCACAAAGCAAATGGATACATTGAAAATTACCCAGCAGATGCCAGCAACTTCTACTAAAATATAGGAAGACAAGAAGCATCTATATCAATTGACTTCTCCTTCTGTCTAAATTAAAAACAGGAGAAAATGGGGTTTGGGAGGGTGGAGGATGACTGATTGCATGAAACTAAGTTGGACGAGTATTTACTTACTTAAGCAGATCAGATCTAATAATCTCATAGAGATGAGCATAAGCCAATTCAAAAGGAAGTTGGAGACATATGATGCTCAGTATTACAACAAAATCATTTCGATATCTCATGAACCTTCCAAACCATTCCTCTCTTTGATATACTTCTTTTTCTGTAATCTTGTCGGATCCCTGCTTCTTCATGAACTCTGAAGGGTATTGAGACAAACTCCACTCCAACTCAAAAGCTTTATATTCACGACCAGCGCCAGGTACCTGATTTACCTGCCACCTACATCAACCAGACGAAAATGAGACAGAGTAAATTACAGCTTCAAGAACTCAATGTCAACAATCAGAAATACACACAAAGTGACATTATAGCTGTTTCATTTATAAAGCAGATAATTGAAAGATTACCTGGCTAAGAGAGCAGAGTTTTTACGTTTCCAAAACTGGAAAAATAGTACAGCCCACATTACAAGGCTTACAAATAAAACTGGGAGTACAAATAACTGCAACGATCTGGAAAAAAGTTAAAAAAAAAAAAAAAAGAGACATGAAATCAACAACAGAAAATGTCACTAGCATGCATGATGATGAGGTAATCAGCCTACCCAAAGTCAATCAAGTGCACAATAAGTCCAAATGCAGCTGGAAATAAAAGCCAGTGTGTGTACATTCCAAGGAAAGCGAAATAGGTGGCAATCTGCAGTATGCAAGTTACCAAATGTAAATGAATCATGTCAGTAGGGCGATGCTGAGAAAGCATTAAAAAATAACAAAATATACAGCTGTTGTGGAAAATATCTACGAGCACAATTGGAGTAAGCATGATATCCAATCAACCTTCATTCCATAATATGAACATATCTCATCTACCGGTTGCTTGGTGAAGTCCCACCAGTTCAGAGCCCAACTTCTGAGAAGCTGCTTCCGCATCACGTCATCTGTTAGAGATATAGATATTATTTAGTACGACCTCTGGATAGACATAACTTTGTGATGTATAAGAGACACCTTACCATGCAGAGGGAAGACTTCTTTGACAACTCCTTCCGTTTCTAGCTTCCTAAGTAGAGATTCCCCAATCTGCCAGTATATTTCCTTGTTGTCAAACTTCAACACAATGGACTTGTCCATGTTAACCTGTCATAGTAAATTTTTCGCTTAAAATTGACATGTGATAGAACACTGGAATATCACAAGGTATCAGAAAGAATGAAAAGGAAATCCAATTTATGCCCCTGCAGCGTCTGCTAGAAAACTGGGCTTGTCGGTTATTCACTGTGGTTATATAAGGTTGTGCATAAATGTAATATCTTGTACAACAGCTCTAGAGGTCATTATACGAATAAGGAAAATGGATAAGTCATAATAAGGGACTAAAAAATTATACATGGACTTTTGACCTCCAGCTAGTGAAACTGAAAGTAGACCCCATAGGAAATTAAGAAGATAGGTTGAATGAATACGGAATATGAACTGGATTTAGCAGGACCATAATTTGACAAGTTTCAGTTGAAGTTCCAATATCTGTTAAAAGAAGTGGAGATTAACTGGATAATGCAATCAAACAGATAACTTTTTGGGGATACTGCTAAATAAATTGTTCAGTACTTACACTGTCATATAGTATGTGATGGTAGCAGAAAAAACGCTCGTGCCAACTGAACAAGGAACCATCTGGTTGCCTAATAAAAGCTTCAATCTCATCCCATTCAAATTGCAAATCAACTCCTGAAATGGATGTGAGCTAACCAAGTTAACTTCCTTCTCATAATTCAAGATAAAAGAACAGACACAAACACACAAAGGAGTGAATTAAGACTAAGCAATTATCACCAATATGAGTTCGTTTCTTCAATTGCAACTCAGCTGCGGCCTTCCCCAGAATATGTATAGGTGCTGCCAACTGAAAAACCAAAAAAAAAAAAGAGCTTTAGCTATTCAATGCTAAATTGCCAATGGGGGAAAAAAAAACTGTATAGTTAACTATTCAGTGCCAAATTCCCAATGGAAAAAACAAAAATACAGTATAGTTGCTGGAAAAGTATACAATACACCACGTGCATTGCCACGTGGTGTACTAGAACCAATAATTTATCGCCATGTGGCAATGGTGGGTCATACCTTGTATTATTTGGCGATGTGTGATTGGTTTTAGTGCACCACGTGGCACGCCACGTGGCGCGCGTGGTGCACGCAATACTCACTCATAGTTGCTTAAATGAAAAACTTCGTGCAAAAAGTTGCTTAAAAAAAGTACACTGCGTCTAACACTCTTATAAAGTGCTAACAAATTATATCTTATGCTTAATTATTTCTTCTGGACTATAGTTCAACCTAAGAAATGAAATAAGAAGAGCTAAGCCGCATCAATCAAACTAACAACAATTCCCATTACCTACACTAATATTCAGGATTGTGATATAAACAATAAAAAGAAACTAATCGGAGCATGCAGTTATCCTGACTTTCGAAACAACAATTCCCATTACCTACACAGATCAGAAACAACAATTCCCATTTCCTACACAGATCAGAAAGGGTTCGAAATAATAATATTGCAACGAATATTCACATGCTATTACATGAAACAGATTAGCAAAGAGGACGAGAGAGAGAGAGAGAGAGAGAGAGAGAGAGAGAGAGAGAGAGAATTTGAACAGACCTTGAGAAATTCATTTTGGAGGCCAACAACTCTCTCAACAATCAACCCCATTTTCCTAAACTCATCCTCAAGAACATCAATGCAATCAGCAGCATTGTCAATTGCTTGCTTTTCATCCCTTCTTGGAACCACAATTCCAATCTCAAAAGCTGGGTGTTCTTCTATACCATGTCCCTCCATTCCTAAATTTCTTGCACCTTTCAGCCTTAAAAGCCAAAACCCTTTTAAAAACCCGAGACAAAGTACGTGACCACAACTTCAAAACAGCATCAACAAACAATTATGATCTACGGTTTTGGAACCCAGGCTAAAAGAAAGGAAATTTTATTTCTTTTTCTAAATAAACATATGGGTTCCGTTCAAAATTGAATAAAGATTCAAACTTTGAATCCTAAAAGGATAAATTTTGCTGTCCTGCAGGTGATCACATTTGTTTGCTCTTGCTGGAATGGCAGTGCCAGTGTGTGTCTCTCTGTGTGTGCGTCTGTGAAAGAGAAAGTGGGTAGTGACCAAAGATTGAGACAGATGTCTTTGTGAAACGGAAAACGAGGGAGAGGTGTACTTGTGATGGAGAGCTGCAGCAAGAAGGGGAGTGGGACACGTGGTGATGGTGTTTAGGGGCGGTGAAAATTGTTTTCATGCAGTCTAGCTAGCTAGCAAGAAATCATACTTAGGCACCTCTTCCGATGGAAAACAGATTTCTATGATGAAATACGAAATGGGATTCGTGTTTTTTTGAACTGCAACATCGTTTTCACCCTTAAATTTCAAATGCAACATGGGAGTTGCAGAGTAAATCATTCCATGGATCAGTAGGGGCTGATGCAGGCTTTTATTCCTGGTAGTAATATGAATTTTTGTTCTGCGATTGATCGATTAAACTCTTGGCAGAAGGAATAATTTGAGCCAGCATTGGTGCCATGTTTCTGTAACGTAGATGTACAGTGCATAGCTCAAGTTCGTATTTTGTAGACTAGCAGTAGTAGGGTCCAGGAAGCCATCGCCAATGCCAATCTGGAAGCAGGGTCACAATCGTAACGTACGAGTATTTATTTTGGTATGGCATAACTCTGCAGTATGAACATTTGGGATTTAATGGCACCATAAATTATGACTATGATACAATTTTCTTTTGTTTATGGTACGTTAGTCTATTTTCTTTTTCCTTTTTTGGAGGGTTGGGCTGGGAAAACAAATTTTAGTAGTGCCTAGTTTTTTTTTTTTTTTTTTTGGAAGTAAAGTAGTGCCCAGGTAAAACACTTGTAATCTTGCATTTTGGGCATTGCAAAATCAGTTAAACAAACAACTTATCAGTGTCATTCCTAAAAGTTTCTATACTTCTTGTAAATGTATTCCCTACCTAAAAAGGATTTTCGAATATTAAGAACAATTATCATTAAAATTCAAAAGGTTGACTACTTTTATAAATGTATTCCCTCCCAAAGAAGGATTTTCGAATATTAAGAACAATTATAATTAAAATCCAAAAAGATTGAATACTAAATTTTCCATTTCATTTTTGAAAATTGTAACATAGCGTATCTCACTTGCGAAACGTGAAAGATGTTTGATTGATTAATATCTAAGTAATAAATTACTTATAATTCAACTATTTTAATCTATAATTTACTCTAAAAAGTTATTAGACTTACCGTATTGTTAAAATAACAAATAAATATTTCAATTCCCTTAATAGAGAAGGAAGCGGATTGGAACGTGGTAGGTAATTGGATCATCAGAACAGCATCCACACGGCTTGCACCACAGAACACGCAGTGAACAGACCAAACAAGAAAAAAGTCCATATCACTACTTCTCCCATGACAACAAGAACCCAGTGGGCCGACGACCCTCTTTCCCCTCCCTTCAGCAGTCTCCTGATTGGTGAAAACTCTATTCGTAACTTTCTGACGACCACACCAGATCACAACCCCAAAAGCGCGTGGGCATTTCCAATTTCTTTCTTCCCCCAAATAAATTCAAAAAGAGCCTCGATCCGATTTCCTCAAACCCTAAATCAATTTTCTTCCTTCTTGATCTGAATCGTCAAAATTTAAAAAAAAAAAAAAATGGGAAACACCGAGAAATTGATGAATCAAATCATGGAGCTGAAGTTCACGGCGAAGAGCCTACAACGGCAGGCGAGAAAGTGCGAAAAAGACGAGAAATCCGAGAAATTGAAGGTCAAAAAAGCGATCGAGAAAGGAAACATGGACGGCGCCAGAATCTACGCCGAGAACTCCATCCGTAAGCGTAACGAGCAGATGAATTACCTCCGTTTGGCTTCTCGGCTCGACGCCGTGGTCGCTCGGCTCGACACTCAAGCCAAGATGAGCACGATCAGTAAGTCGATGGGCAGTATCGTGAAGTCTCTCGAGTCGAGTCTTAACACCGGGAATCTCCAGAAGATGTCGGAGACGATGGACCAGTTCGAGCGGCAGTTTGTGAATATGGAAGTTCAGGCAGAGTTTATGGAGAACTCTATGGCCGGAAGTACGTCGTTGTCCACGCCGGAGGGTGAAGTCAACAGCTTGATGCAACAGGTGGCGGATGATTATGGTCTTGAGGTGTCCGTTGGACTCCCGCAGCCTGCAGCTCATGCTATTCCGACCAAGACTGCTGAGAAGGTCGATGAGGATGATCTCTCCAGGCGCCTTGCCGAGCTTAAGGCTCGTGGGTAAAAAGAAAACTAACGAATGGAATGCGGAAGGTTTTAATAATAAGAATTTATTGGGGAAATTTGTTTATTTAAGGCTATGTCATCTCAACGATACTGATATTGATATTTGTGAATTGTTGCTATATTTCCCCGTGTGTAAATTTAACTAGTATTGCTATCACAGCTATTTCAGTATGATCGTTTGAGTTTTATGAGTGATGATTCATAAATTTGGTACCTCTGCGCATTGTTTATGTTTGTGTGTTTTTGCGGGATGAATTGTTGATGTGATTGATTTTATGCTGCTGTTTACTAGTGATGATAATCTCCGTGGAGTAACTGCATTTTTATATGACATGGCTGCTTGTGTTCTTAGCTTGGTTTGGACTTTTCATTGATGTGCAGAACTAATGTCTGTAAATGTGGTACTTCTGCATCTGTCGATAATGGCTTTTGTGTTTGTCTGTGTTCACGGTTTTGATGCTGAGTGGCATGGAATGTATGCTGAAGTTTAATGATAACTGAAGTTTACTGGTGATAAGAAAATTTCAGTGCAGTATCTACATTTTTTATGTACCATGGGGTTTTTGTCATTTTGAAGATGCAGCTTGTATGAATGGTGTGTGAATGTGCCTTGTCTAAGTTTGGGCTTTATATTGATGTGCATGAAATTTACTTGGCCCTCCTCATACATTCATAGACATCTGCGGTACTGATGTGTCTGAGAAGAGGTGTTTTGTCTGGATCATAGCCTTTAAATATGACGCATTATGAGATACACGTGTATTGAGGATGTCATTTGGTTTCAAATACTGTTAGTCTGAGTTGATCTTTGGAAAATTTGCCTTTCTTTGACATCAGTATTTGTAGCACAAATGCTAAAGCAACCAGAGGCTTGAGGGAGTCAGTGAAGAAAGATAAAGAAGGAACCTAGTGAGTTCTTCATAACTACAATAATCTTTCTTTGCATGCAAAGGGCGTGTCCACTGAGTCCATGCACAATAATTGGCCAGGTTCCTTCTTGAATAGCAGCTTAACTCTCCAAAAATATGAACACTGGGAGGCTTTAGTTCAAGGCGCATTCCCATCATTGACTCCAGTTTCTGGTTCCAAAACATCAAAGCTGGAGCTAGAAATGGAGTGGAAGCTGAGAAATATGCCTTCAGTAATGGTACCAGTTGCAGTACTACTGGTGCATCCTTACTCCATTGGTCGCGTTAGTATATATTATCCTCGAGGCTGAGGTGAGGTTTGCTCCCTACTGGTGGTTACGGGGTTCAGTCGGATCTCCTCTTTCTCATGTTTTGATTTTAGGAGCCACGTGGTTAGTTAGAGGCAGATGGCAAGGGTACTTTCTAGAAGTTGGTTACTTGTGCATGATAGCATTGTTACTGCTGTAGCAAAAATAATTTTGCTTCTTATTTTTAATGACAGGCTAGGGGGAAAAAGAAAACGACCCCATTAATGCGGGCCTTTTTTAATTATCATTTTTTTTTCTGGGGGGATGTTGTTATTTCCATTATGTTCGTCCTATGCCGGAGAAAAGCTCATCCAAACAGCAAAATAAAACCGGACAATAATTCACACCACCGTTTCATGATCAAATGGGTCAAGATTCATCCGCCACAATAAAGTTTGTAAAGGAACTGACGAAATGAGTCCGAACCGAACGACAGTCTTGTCAGTTTTTATATAATTAATGTAAATCAAGTCGAACTAGTTTTGTAGGGACACAAACTCGAACCATTTACTTCTCCGTGCCTCGTGTAAAAAGCCAATCAACCATACTGTCTAAATAATTTACAGGTTTGAAACAATCATCTAAACACCCAAGATAGACCCAAAAAATAGTTCCATCTTTTAACTAAATCACAGGCCTACTTAATTTACATGTCCTAACCTAAAACTTACCCTCAATCAAACCTTCATTTGCATCTATGTTACAAAGAGATCCGCCATTATGGCATATAAACTCTAAAAGGATACACAACCCAGCTGAATCATCAACAAATTTCCCTCTTTAGTCATGCCGAAGGATGTATATCTTAAGCTCATTTGAGGCAGAACCAAGGAAGAAGCCATCTCAAAGAGTGTCATCTATACACAACCTTGATCTGCCATACTGTTTGCAATTGTTAGAAAAGCAGAGATGACTGCACCATGTACCAATGCCCTGGAAAAGAGAGCAAGAAAGATGAGCAATAATAGCAACTACAAAAGCAACACATGGTGAATTACTGATACTTTCTTTCTCTCCTTTCTAAATTCCAAAGACAAAAAAATTTTATCCACTTTTCTTTGCTGAATTTCCATACTAGATTTTCCACTCCTCTTGTCATTAAATTATTTTCTTTTCTTTTTCCTAATGTTCATGCCAAACTTCCAAATGAATGATTAAAAAATGTCCTTTTAAACCAACACAGCCCATCACCATCTCATCGTGTGCCATAGGGAAACAGATTTGTCTCCTGTCCCACTCTGCCTGCCATCCTTCCCCCTCCACAAACCCGAAGGATAAAAAAGGTGTACAGGCAGACAACTGCTGCATTTGCATATATCACTGTAGACATTATTCTATTTGTTGGGATTAAGCCTTACTCTGGACTCTCTTTCTGATAACCAAAGTCAGTTGCTGCTTTCAAGACTCTTTGGTATGTCTGTTTCATTGCTTCCTGCCATTGCATTTGGAAGAAAATTTGAAATCATTATAAACCAGCCAGTTTCAAATCACAAAACTAATCTTGGGCAATGATATAACCGACAGATAAATGTTCTTTTCCCATTTCAATCAACATAGATAAAAACTAATCAAAAAGTTTGAAAATATTCTTGATTAGCATGTCGATAGAGAGATACATGTTGACAATCTCATGGGTAATACAGAATGAGAAAAATCTTATTAAAGTTCATATATTTTGTACAGCAAATCTAACTCCCTTAGAAGAAGAAGAAATGCTAGGAACAATAGCACTAGTAGGATAGATAACTCAATCCAAGAAGTGTGTCCCAAGATTTGCCTTCACTTCATGGTTGGCTAACCAAATCAAGTCATAATCAAGAAGAATGTCAGATTTAGAGTTGGAATTCAAATTTAACCAGCAAGTTATAATGTGTATTTTGAAAAGACAATTCCCACCAACACTATTAGCTTTTTCTTTCATTTAATATACTGGTTATGGTCAAATTCAGGAGATTATGCCATGATTAGTTGCTTTGTCAGGGTATTAAACTGCAATGAAAATTGTTGCATTTAATTAGAGTAAGAACCCTCTGTGGCCATTAAAAGGTTTAGAAGGTAATGGCCTCCCGCAGTTGCACTACAATGTTTGTTCACTGCAATGAAAATGACTTCCCTCCAACAGCTGTTCACTGCATATCAAAATGACTTCTTGCCTCCCAAAAATCCATTTTTTTACACCATCCTTATGTTGATAGCTATACAGTTTAGATAAAAAACATCATCTCGATATTTATAAGAACTGGTCTTTTATGATATAGGAACCTAACGCTTTTAATGAACCTCTCAGCTAATTCTACTTATTCATGTCGCAACTGTGGCTCAGTATAAACCCAACAACTTTGCCTCAGAAAGGGAATTAAACGAAGACTTAAACATGCAGGAAAATTGCACACAGTTCCAAAGGATAAAAATTATCACCTGCAAACTTTTCAAGAACACAAAAAGAAGAATCAACACCTCAAGGAGGATGGAGAATCCAACAAAATTTAGCAATTACTTGTAATTACTCGTTATCAACACAGCTCCAAGTTGGGAAGGAACATAGAGGTACTCACTTGCAGTTTAGACTCAAATTCTTCAGGTGACCAGTTCAAGTTGCACTCTTTTAATTCAAGTTCACCAGCCACAACCTGCAATAGAAGGTAAGGTAACATTAGAGAAGATATGAAAAGACAAATTGGAAAATTCATGCTACAATAGCATCAGCAGGTCTTAACCATTTATAAGATACGAAAGTACATATCATGCATGGCTCAGAAGAAGTAAATCAGGTATCATACCCCACCAACACCAGTAGCCATAGAAGGAGCAACTAGCACATTCGCTTTCCTGAGAACATCAACTGCTTCAGAAGAGCAGGGCATGTTTGATCCTAAAAAAGTTCAAAATACAGTTACCAACAGTAAGAAGCAATTCATAACAATTGCGAGTGTACCTATGAGATGCAAAACACAAGGATGAAATAAATCTTGGCCAAAAATAGTTGAGAGTAGTTGAGAAAAATTACTACCTTCTATAACTATGCGACAGCCTGAGTTTACCAAGTTAATGGCATCTGATTGATCCAATTCATTCTGGGAAGCACAAGGAAATGCAACATCACACCTTTCATTCCAAGGCTTTGCTTGGTCGTAGTATTTTGAGCGAGCATAAGTTTTTGAATAGTCTCTGCAAAATGTTACTTATAGGTTGAATACAGATAAGTGTTGAATACTTTGAGAAATTCCTGATCAAGAACACAAACCTCAAACTTCTCTTCTGTGCTTTAATATCTCTTAAAAAGGATATTTTCATGAAGTCAAATCCATCTTCATCCACCAAATAACCCTTTGAATCTGTATTATTTTTATTCAAAAGGACAGTGATTCAATCAACTGTTTGCAATGCGGTATCTACTAAATGCAAGGAAGTAAGTTATGCCTATGAAATGTTTGATAAAAGACTGACATGATAAGTGTATATCAGTGTATAGTTAGCAAGAAAGCAGACTCTCCCTCAATCCGTCAAGTCATCCACAGAGCACACTAACATGAACAAATTATTTTGGTCAAACCCAGAAGCTTGCAGTTTTTCAGGGCGTTGAATGAGATGGTGGGTTAATTTAAGGGTACATATTGGGTGTAAAGATTAGCATGAGAAAAATTCCCCCTATAGCCTTAAAAATATAAAACCCCGATTGATGGCAATCTCACTGTTTGCATGACCTTGTGGCCCTTGAGATCTCTTCCACCATTGCTCGCTACATAAAAATAACACAGAATCTAATCGTATGTTAAAAGCATATGTGGAGAATTTCCAGAAGTTGCCTCTCTGTTTTTATCTATGTGCTATCAATTTCAGTAATTATGATAAAATTCTCAGTTAATTGCTAATATTATGAATTTGCACGTTTGAAATTTTAATTATCCTAAATGCTGAATGAATAGCAGGGCCATGAAGACACAGCGAAGTACTCTATTTCAACTCCGGTGAAAATTGTAGAATGCTTCATTATCTTTCCAACTATTTTTCCCTGCTTTTGGGTGTTTTCAGTAGCATAGTAAATATTAAGTCCTAAAATATTTGACATTTCTTTTTAAATTTTGTTCAAATGCAAATTAAATTCCAAACGAACTGGGGACTCAAAGGATGCCAGAAATTATGAAATTTATGTTACTGACAATTACAAGCAACTGAAAATGACAAAGATACTGGAAAGCACTACAGTATAAGTACATCTATGCAAAGCACTACAGTATAATTAGAATTTAAGATACCATCTAAATAAAACAATTCCTTCAGTGCAAAACCAGCTTCTGAGGTTCCTCGTTGATAGTGTTTCTTTTGTACAAGATGCCTTATATGACTGCTGAATTAACTGAGTTCTGAATAAAAAAGGCTAGCACATGAAGGTTACCTGACACCGTGATGGCAAGAGCACCATAAGCTATAAGCTTCTCCAAGACATGCATTGCAATTTTTCCAGAACCACTAACTACACACCTGGACTTAAGAAGGAAAAAAGACAATAAAGAAAACATCTAAAATTATCATCTCAATAACAGAAATTTGGCAGTAATATCTTCAACCATGACTGTTTTGCACCCTATAAAAGCACTTCGCTATGAGATGAAAAGAAACTCAAGGATAACACAAACAAATTTCCCCAGGTTAGACACCTAACCCATCAATTTTTTTTTTCAAATTTACATGTTATTACTTTATCTTCTTCCTGAAAACAAGATTCTCTCCACTATTTTCCATAGGCTCAGGAGCTGAGTGAAAACGTTTATGTCATCATGGCAATAGAACAATCAAAGCCTTCAATGTTTGTAGAATCACCTTCTACACTAAAATCTCTGCAAATTACATAAATATAAATCATTATTGTTTCTCACCAAATCCTTGTGAAATTCAGATCAATAAAAGAGCAAGAGCATAACAACAGCATGAGTGTTAAAACTTATAAGAGCAAAAGAACTAGAACTCTAAGCAGGAAAAATATCGTGGTTAATGAGTTCAACCGGCATCTAATCCAGAAGGAACTTACTATGACAGACACACTTAAACCACATACATTCCTAGAAGAAAAGGGAAATGCTGGAGAACCTAGTTACCATGGATATGCTACCTTGAAGTGTTAAATTTAAGAAATGTGGAGCAACTGAAACCAAAGAAATTGAACAGCTTTGTGAAAGTAAAATTATTAAACTAACAACAGTAACTAAAGTATGTTCAGTCAGCTTTTGAAACTTAAGCAATGAACCTTAGTCCTTTTAGTTCTTTATTCATGTCTGCCAGGATAAGTTGTGCAAAGAAAACCTGCAAAATAAGAATGATTAATTGAATTTATGGGCATTTGCAAGACATGTCCTGTGCAAAACCACTCACAGAAACAGGATATAAAGGAAAACTGCTCACCAATCCATAGCCAGTAGCCTCTGTTCTCAGGCTAGAGCCAGACCAGTTCACTCTGGGACCTGTAAAACTTCCCTGCATAAATGAGGCATACGTATGAAATACTATTGAATAACGCACCATTTAAGACCATTGTAACTGCTATGAAACAGATCGCATGAACATTGTCATTGACATCAGAAGATAAGGAAGGAAAAACCTCTCTCACATGCCTGATGTGAGGAGAATCAACTCAGTACTTAAGAGGTCCAAGTTGTTATCCCAAATAACAAAGTGCAGTTATTCCTTGCAAAATACAAAGAGAGGTTATAGAACCTAGGTAGTATGTTCACACCTCTCATCTCTCAGGCCAGTTTGCAAATGATGCAGTTTGAAATCAAGGGAAAATGACGACTTAATTAAAGAAAGTTCAAGACCTTTCCTTTTCCCCCAAAAGTAAATATCAAACTTTTAAAGGACAGAGATTTAAATAAATATAGAGCGAAAGCAAGAAAATAGTATGTATTGACCCAAAACGGCAATGCAAACTAGTAAAAGAATAGAATACACAATAACAAATTAAAATATTCTATGCCATCTACTTCTAAACATATGAACTGTTAGGCCATATTCCCCTCTTTGCATTGAATTATAATTATCAATTCTGAGGTCAAGTCACCATTCAATTGCAAGAACCAATTAATTCACAGCAAATTCCTATTGTACAAAATTGATCAGATGCTATATCCAATTTTCTCTTATCACAATATAAAAGGACACTACCATACAATTGAGCAAAAGTGGAACAGGGAAGCATTTAGTCTCGTCAAGTGAAAAAGCTTACCTGAGAGTGACCAGCCAGGCGTCGATATTGTCCATAAAGATAACCCATTTCATGTGTACCAACGCCCATCTCCTCTGAAGGAAGATCCTATTGCAAGAAAACAAATCAAATGAAATGATTGACTCAGAGAAAGGTAATGAATAAATTGAAACTAATAGCGAAGGAGAATAGTTATTGGATTTACCTTGTCAGGACCCAAATAGCGGTACAACTCATTCATAAAACTCTGACAGAACCTCATGATCTGGAAATGCATAAAAAGTCACAACTTGATAAAAGCTACATCATAAGTGACACTGCAGACTGAAGAGGATACCTCATTGTCCGTTTTCCCACTGGGATCAAAATCACTTCCACCAGAAGAGCCTCCTAGTCGATATGGAGACAAAGCATTCTTTAAAGTCTACAGAAAGGAAGTATGCAATCACCGTTGAGTAAGCATAAGCTCAAACTGCAGCAAATCATAAACAAAAACTCCAATATTTTGGCAGCTGAAACAACAGTGTAGAAAAAGAAAGAGATATTTTTATTGAGAAAATGGTGTCTGCACTTGTAAATTTGCTACATCGAACACCTAGAATAACACTATAAAGACACCCTGAAGCAGCATAATGTAGGATCACTATAAGAAATAAAATGACGTTTTCACTCTTGACATACATTTTAAAACAGTCTTTGTCGGTACTGAAGGCATATCATATGGCTAAGAGACTGCCCCACCCGGACAATTTGACTCCCAACCAAAGAAAAGAATAAGGACAAAACATCAGATATAAATCCCAAAACTTCTATAAGTTTGCCATATATGATTTCATTTGGTTCTTCATCAAATTCCACTAATGACAAACAAACTGACAAAGCACCAAACCAGAATTGACATTCTAAGAATTAAGAGACTTACAAATAGTTTCGTATTAAATCAGACAAGACAAAAGTACCTGTTCAAAACTAAGAAACTTTGCAATGCTCAAGTTCATAGATGGATGAAAACGGAGGCCACCCCTACATGGACCCAGAGTCTGGTTAAAGTGAACCCGGAATCCACGGTTGACATGCGTCTCACCCCTATCATCAATCCATGGAACTCGAAAAATGATTGTACGCTCAGGTTCTAACAACCGCTCCATGGTGTTGACATAACTTCAACATTTCAAAGCCACTTAGTAAGGAGCATGAATAAACTGATAATAGATGTAAACTTTGCTACAGCAATCACAAATTGACAAATTGAGCTTACTTAGAGTTTTTTGAAATTACTCTTTCTAAAGCATGAACCACCTCTTGAACAGACTGTATGAACTCAGGCTCATGAGGATCCCTTTTCAATACAGCTTCAACAATTGATCCGGCTGTCTTTGACATAAGAGCTTTTTCCAGAATTCAGCCACCACAGAACAGGCAATAGAAAGGAAATAGCACAATAAAAAGAATGTCAAAAAATTGTCTCGTACCAGAAAGAAATGATTTAAAAAATTTACATGAAGAACTTAAAAATATTCAGCTGTCTGAATAATGTCATAAATCTCAGAAAAGAGGATAAATTCAACTAATGTAACGCATATGTAACAAACCAAGGCTACCGTTAAACCAACACTTCCCACAGTTATTGATTATACTTGGCCTTGAACTTGGAAACTCCCTATTTGCCAATAGAAATGTTTGTCTACTTCTACACCAGATACATCATACAACATTTTAGTGTGTCTGCTAGAACATTCATATTGCCCTCTGAAAAAAATCAAATTTTAAACAAAATTATTTTGATTCAACCATCTTGTTGCCTACTTGAAATCAGATATTTTGCATACCAACTAATATTTTGAATACTAACAAATCACCTAATATCCCCAATTAACTTTATCACTTTTTTGAAATTCAGAAATAGTAACGGATTCCATAAATCTATTGGATTTTCAAAGTAAGTTATTTCATCTTATTAGCCTCCAAACTTAACTCAATCAGGAGATCTACAGTAAGAAATAAGTTCCCATGGATATTTGTTCCCACATATCAACAAAACAAAACTAGAGTGACAAACTTCAACTCCACAAGGCATCAATAATAGGTCTAGGAAATATTGGCCATGCTTAATGAAAGCTAACCTAATCCAACACATTAATGCTTATTGTAAACAGAACAGAACCGTCAATAATTCCTTTAATGGCTACAGTAGAGGTACAGAATGAAGCTTCAACAACTTGGCAATCAAACATATGACATCCATTTTAGACTATACATGACGTCTTAGGTATACATAGATAGTTTGATGCCAGAGAAGGTTCAAAGTAGAAATATTTTGTGTACACAAGCTAACAGGATAATGTCATCTTTTTCTATCTTAATTCAGCAATTGGAAGAGAAGGATACCAAACTACACAGTGTAACTGAAGAACAACCCAAAAATGTCAACCAAAAAGCATAACGTACGTGAAATGTATGAATAAGAACTAACCTTTCACATATATTGGCTTTTCAACAATAATCTTGTCCTTGGAGGCCATCTGCAGGCGAAGAGCCTCTTTGTGAAGCAAACTGTTATTGTGCTCCTCTAATGCACTCATCTGCATATTTCTACTGCCTTCATTGCCATAAGGATTCCTTCTATGCTTTCTACCATACTCTCTACAAACGGAGCAGAATATTCTTGCTGACCCATCTTTCATGTCAACATAAGCCCACTTATAAGTGTCAGCCCACTCCTCTCTCCACCTCTTAACAACTTTCTTTTTTCTTTTCGCCTGTTGTGTCTTTGCCATGTCCTGATCCTCACCGGGAGGTTGAGAAGACACCATCTGCTTACTGTCTTCACGCTCTTCAGCTGAAGATTCTCGTGTTTGAACACCAATAAGAGGATTATGGGCAAACGCTGGATCATCATCCCCAGGTCCTATTTCCAAATCAATCTCCTCTCCAAGTTCCCTGACCACAAGATGATGTCTTTGAGCCTGCTGGATCAAGTTCATATCATCCATTGCAGAATTCATTCCAACTCCAACAGCTGGCAGCAACATTCAGCATGACAATTTTACCCTAGCCGTTTGAAATACTTAAGTCTACAACAAAATTTGATGAGTCAGACCCAAACCACGCAGAAACAATTTAAAAACAAGATCATGATTGTTGTCCTGCAAATCAAACATGATTCTCCGACTGATTAACAGCTTTATCATAAATTCTTTTGTAGTCACAATTCATCCCCAACTCATCAACATCCTTATTTATTCTTCTCGTGTTTTTGTAATACAATCATTTATAACTAACATATCAAAGTTTACTATCATTTGTCTAGTTTGTTTTCATGTACATTAGCATTGAAATTGAAGATTTAAGCGGGAAAGAACATACACGATCATAAAATGCTAATAGAAATTCAACACTTTAACGCAAAAAACAGGGCAGAAATTCCCAAGATTCAATTTTTTTCCCCAGCAATGATAACAAAATTGACAAAACATGCTTTTAGGAACTAATTCGTTCATAAAAACGAAAAACGACAAAAACCCAACTCGTAATTCAGTCTGAAAAAGGTCATGATCTACCTTAATTGAAAATCCCAGCTCTCTTTGCCTTATCTGAACTTGTTCTTCTGACAACAACTTTTGAGCCCGTGTAAAACTAAGGGAAAACGAAGAATTAGCAGGAGCTTCGTTGTCTTCTCAGTCTATAAAGGTTGATTCTTCAAGATTTAAACCACAATTTGGTTTGTACAATAAATTGGGCTGCGGAACAAGATGAAGATGGGGACTGAAATATGGCAAAAATGGTGTCTTTGCGAGCTAAGGTACAAAGCTTTTGCTGTCTTTTATTTTGACGCTTATTTTAAAATGGGATTACTTCTTGGGCCTGCACACTAGCAAATTGGCCTGCATTTGATTCGCGGGTTCTATATTCTGGCCCAGTTTGGGCAGCCTTGCACAAACTAAATTTTCAATATAAAGCCCATGAGAAAATTTGAGTACTTAACTTAACTGCTGATTGAGGAAACATGAATTTTAGCGTTTGGCACGAAACTAATGCTAATACAAATGGGCGGCCATAGAAATTAAGAATAGCGTTTATCTCCAAATTATTGTATAAATGCTGCGCCAACACCGCGTCACCGTAAATTAATTTACGATAATTAATTTACAACCATCACTGGATGCTTAAGAATAAAGCTATTATCAGCAGCAAAAATTGATCCATATAGTTTGCCAATAAGGTAACGTGGTGGCAGCGATTTGCTGAATTTGGCATACATTTATGCCAAAGACAACAGATAATGCAAACGGATTAAAACATCTGAGCACATGAACAACACAGATCAATAATCTCAACATGCTTCTCGTGTAGCACAAGGCATCTGCTATAGACAGCAAGACTCCAAAAAGTTAAAAAGCAATAATTGCGCCTCTTCATGACGAAAAAGTTACGCTTGGAAATTAGAAGATGCAAGTCCAGCACTAACACAGGGAAGAGCTGAGTTCAGGTTGAGTTTTTACTAGCTTCCACAGCTAACCACAAAAAAAGAGGAGAGAAACAATATAGGAAAATACAATCTCTCTGCAAACTGCAATCTTCAATTTAACAAATTATTCAGTAAAAATAACCAAGAACTTGACCACCAACGTTCTGTCGAATTGCCTCTTCATGGTCCATAACACCATTTGGCGTACTAATTACAACATAGCCCCACTGCGTCAAGAAAAGAAAGGTCAAATTAACAAGACATCATAACAGTTTGGAGACTTGGGAGTCTGAAAAGAACGAGGGACAACCACGGCCATAAATCATTCAATGAGTTCAATTAGGTACCCATGACCAAAGATCTCAATGGTGATCAATCCGATAAGAGACCAATATCGAACTAATTGACAAATTCTAAATCCTGTTGACAAGCATACATCATATTTAGTTTACACCAGAATTAGAAATCTATCATCCAGTCTTCCAAAACCACAGGAAAAATGTATTTTCTAGCAGTCAATCAACTCTTTAATGTTTTTTTTTTATCAAAAAAAAAAAAAATCAACTCTTTATTGTTTTTGGACACAAATGAGAACAATTGACTATCACAATAAAGCATATATGTCAATCAACTCTTCAGTGTTTTTGGACACAAATAAGAACAGTTGATTCTCGCAACAAAGCGTATGTGCCAATTAAACTTGCAGTGGCTAAATTGTTACATGTAGATGTTAATCCAATATCACCACCAGATATATCAAACTACTACATCGTGCTGAGTCACAAATGCAACAGCAGCCTCATGGCGCCCATAAACGATAGAAACACGCCAATCATGTCAATTTCTTCATTTAGGTAGGTCCAGTTTCAACTCTCCTCCTATCCTTAGAGGATTCAGTTACATGTTAACTAACCTTGCATGTTTAGAGTCCTATGAAACAATTTCAAACGATCAAAGCTTCTAAGCTAAAAAGAAAAGGTTATAAAAAGTAATATTTACATTAACATAATCTAAAAAAGAAAAACATAGACGGTCACCAGGATGTCCATATTTTAGGAACTTGAAAGACTTCTATGAATGCAACACGGAAACCATATCTGACACAAGAAGGCATCAACTGGCAGTTATATAATTACAGACTAGTACTCCTCAATTACAGAATCACTAAAATAGAGTGCTTAGGGAGGACAATTACTTGGTCCCAACTACAGTAGAAGTCCTCTAACTTAAAACAAACAACGAAATCAGCATGCAAGTGCACTTGCACATCATCCATGTATAATCCAAGAAATCAAATCTCAAAAAAAAAAGTCATAATCTCAAGATGGATGAGTCTAAACGAGTAAAATGGAATACTTATGGATTGCTAAAGGTAAAGGCAACCTTTGTATACCTGATGTGTTGGAAGTTGACGTTTGGTATAACTCTGAATGTTCTGCGCCTTGATATCTTGCCTATAAGTGAGAGCACGACAATCATTAATCCTCCCATGCAGTTGAACAGTTATCTGACCAACTCTGTGGGGATCATGTACTTGAAAATCCTTGACATAGCCTTAAAAGAAATGGAGGAGTCAGCAATTCATAGGAAGAAATCACAATCACACATTCATGGCAGATGCACCATAACAATTTCTGAATATTAATCCAACAATTCTTATGACTGAGATGCAAAATGTTCCACTGCATTTCTCGGTCACACCATGGTGTTATATAATGTAAACTCTATCCCAATCCATGACTTGAATTGGAAAATCATCACAATGATAACTAATAACTATTACAGAAAGCTCCAACGACACTATCCATCCAAGTCCATTCAGTTAATGCATCCACACAATCCTCTTGCTCATTTAAAATCTTCCACTCTTCCAAAAAGCTTAAGGTTCCCATAGTAAAAACCCAGTATTAATTCATTCTCAACCACCTAATGCTGATATAGCATCTACAATACCACGAAACATTCCAAAGTTCGTATCTTTATTTTATTATCATTATTTTTTGCGTAAAACGAAATCAAGCAGCAAATTTTACATTCATTTTCCATTTTTCACATCTCAAACTCAAAAGGGACAATACATTCTCCAAATTCAACTCCACCCCTCCTCCCAAAAACGAAATTAAGAAAAGCCCAATTAAAATCAAAACCAACATCAGCGTGGGAAGCTAAGTAAAAATCAAAACTTTAAGTCGGAATCACAATAATTGCATTAAAATCGAGGCGTGGAAAAATCACAAGTAAAATAATAGTAGTACGTGGGAGGTGCGGATGAACGGTAGCAAGTAGGAACCTCGATATTTCATGATTTGAATAAAGGAAGCCATGACACTGGAGATGGGCTGAAGCTGAGCTGAAGCGAAGCCTCTTCTCTCTGCATTAACAATTGTCCTCAACGCATCGTTCAATATTCTTCTCCCCATTTCCCTATTTCTTTGTTTCCTTCAATGTAAAACCCTCACAAAAAAAGGGAAGAAAAAATATATCATCTTAAAATAAGTTTTTTCTTCTTCTGGGCCTTCCTAGTACGGCATCTTGGGCCTAAACAAGATGTCCATGGAGTAGCATCAGGCTTTTAGATGTGGGCTTTCACAAGCTTAAGAGCCCGCATTTCCGCTCGAGAAAAGAAGTTTTTCTTCTTTTGGGCCTTCCCGCTACGGCACCATTGGGTCTAAACAAGATGTCCATGGAGTAGAATCAGGCTTTTAGACGTGGGCTTTCACAAGCTTAAATGCCCGGATTTCAGATTGCAAAGACGAAGTTTCTCATCTTTCGGCTCTCTGCCTAAATACAATGTCCGTTGAGTAGACCCAGGCTTTTAGACGTGGGCTTTCACAAGCTCGAGAGCCCGTATAAGGTGGTTGAAATACTTGTTGGTTTTAAAGAACAAACTGAGAACAAATAGAGAGTCGGTTAAAACTCTATGACTTCACTCAGAGGTCAAAAGTTTGAATCTCACTAAAGTCAAATTTCTCTTTCCTCATGTAATAGTGTAGATTCATCAAAAAAAAAAAAAAACAAGTTGTTGCACCCTCAATTATAAAGTTCATAATAAACAATAGATTTTTTTTAATCTAATTATTTCACTAATTAGAGAACTTGTAATGCTAATTAATCCAATGTTTAAATTCAAAATGAAATAATCTCAGCTACTTAACTTTCTTGATGTGCATTTAGCAAAACCTTGAGGCGCATCTTCGTATTTATATTGTATTGTACTCTTTTTTTTTTTAATTTTTAGGATATATCTAATCAATTAATTGCTCTATGATTGATCACATTTATTCAGTACAGGTAGATCATTGCAAGTGCTATAAAAGAGAAAAAGGAAAAAGCAGCACAGATCAGGGGAAGGAGAGTTCGAACCTCTAACTTAAAAAAGTGCCAAAAACAGAGCACAAAATTGTTAACTAAGAACAAAGAAAAATGAATAATTCACAAAAGAAGAAAAAAGAAAGAAATAGCATATGACACCTGTACACATCCAAAATATAGTTTAAATAATGTACATTCACCCTTTCCTTAGGGGCTTCAAAGCCTGTGAAATGCATCTCGGATTATGTTATCTGTACGTCAAGTAATATCAGGATTATTCACCTCCTCATGGCAGGCTATCGATGTTACGACCCTGCAATTCCACCTTCACCTCAATTGGTTGCTCTAGAATGAATCTCTTAGCTTCTCTAGGACATCAGAAAGCACCTTTGAGCCAGATGAACTCTTCTATATATCATCGACATCAGCTTCCAGCGATTAAAAACAGGTGTGTTGATGGGGGAACGGCCTCAACTAAAAAGAGGAATAGAAGTTCCAAAATATAGTCCACATAAAACGGCTTTTCAATCCTTCAAGTTCTTCAAGTATGGAGCAGCAAATTCATGAATCATTCGCTTCAAATGCTGCACACACACACACCCCATCCAAAAAAAAAAAAAAAGGCCATTGGATAACAAGTTTGAAGAGCCGAAAGCACAGAGTAGTGGCAACGAACTAGAGTTTAAAATGTTTGAACCTGTAATTCTTCATGAAGCACAAGGAATATTTTCTTCAGCCGTTTAAATCTCTGTGATTGTCCATGGGAGTGACAATAAGTAATTTAAACAGATGAAATATAACTAGATCCACAGAAGTGATTATTGAGTAATCTGACATATCAGCATCAGAATTACATGCCAAGCTAAAGTATGATCAACAACTTTGAAGATGTTACAGCCCTTCTGTGGTTAAAAGGTTTGTAATATAGCTCCTCAACACACAGTGGTCCAACTTTTTCAAAGTAAAAATTAAAAAAGCAGATATCAAATCATTTTTAAATGAAATTGGGCACACTCGAAAAAAAAAAAGGGATAAAATAAGCACATGATGAGAGTCATTGGACCACAAACAATTCCTGACATGCATTCACCACGTTATCTTCTTAGCTTAATAAGATGTTTGACATTTTCCCCAATTCTGATAATAACATTAACGGCACAAAAATTATTTTTGCTGTGATATTAGACAAATTTTCCTTTGGTCTGACATAGACAGAAAAGTAAGAAAAATACTATCAAAACACATCTAAACACTTCCTTTAATGATTTCTGCAAATTTTTGCCGAACCACCCTAAATAATACCTAACTCTTTCAGAACCCCTCAACTTATTTTTCATTCCTTTTCTACCCAGGTGAAGAGGGAAGCGGTGGAGGTGGTCTAATAGGATGATGGACAAAAGTAGCCCAAAATATTATAAACAAGTCATCAAAGTTTCAAAGTACCAAAGGCAGTTTCTGACTTGCAGAAACTTCTGGTCATAGGGGACAAATATCTGTATATCCAGCTACTGGATTGGATCATGGAAACTTCAGTTCTGCTGGCCTTCAGGGCAAAATGTCATCACGGAGTCTAAGTTCTAGATATCCTAACTATTCTAAAAAAGACCCACTTATGGTTAGATGTAAATGCTGAAGTCTGTCAGTGATTCTGAACATTTTAGCCTAGTCAAAAATTAGAAGTTCTCAAAAGTGCTAAGGCAGTTGTTCTTTCATGAAAATAGATTTGGCATTACTCTTTAATAACACAATCACATGCAGCTTTCCACCAAGTAGAACAACACCAGATGAGGAAGCAACAAAGAAGAAACAAAGTTGCAAATGTACCTCACCACAATGCCGATATGAATCCTTTATTTGCTGCTCAACATCATAATATCTCTCCATATCCTTGCCTTTTGAATCCTCAAGATCCCTTCCATATTTAAGGAACTTCTCCCTAGACATAGGGATAACAACATGCAAAATAATACTAAATTTGGACTCCCAACAATAAGAACTTAACTGACAGTTAGGTCCAGTCTAAACTCATAAAAGTGAGCAATTGGTTTAAAATACCTGTAGGATTCTAAGATCTTATTCAATGAACAGTAACTTTCATACTTCTCTTGAAACTCCTCCACATATTCTTTATACCTAAAACAGGAATAAAGCGCAGCAGAGTACACAACATTAAGTTTTCAAAAAGCTGATAATCAAATGGAAAATAACTTTACGAGTAATACTCACTGAGAGCCATCTTTTATGGGTTCCTTAAGCTCAGGTTCATCTTTTTCATACTTGGAGTATGGACAGCTATTCTCATCTGACGAAGATTCTCTCCTCTTTTGACACCCATCGCTGCTCCCTGTTAAAGAAGTATCTTTTTGTTTATCATTTAAGTTGGGAATTGTATTGGATTTTTGCCTTCTGCTTTCCTTTCTGGATGAAGGAGCAGCCACTTGTTTTGCATCATGCTCTTGTGATGCAGTAGCTGATCCTTTACTTGAAAAGTTTCCATGAACTTCGAGGGTGGCATCTACGCTTCTTCTGAGCTCACCATGTCTATTTGTGCCACTCACCTCCACCGCTCTATTGTGCTGAGTTCCAGCGTCAGCATAATCAACTCTTGATTGGTGCTGTAGTTGTTGAGATTGCACAACTCTTTGATTAGGTCTTGAAAGATCTTCAGCATTGTTTTCAGGGACCCCCCTCCTTGACATGCCCTCTGGAACATTGGTGTGTAGTGGAGAAGATTTCCTAGAGTCCACAGTCATCTTACTGGCTTGTTTTGCTTTACCAGAATCTGAGTTCCAGTTTTCTGAATTCAATGACTTGTTCTCTAATTGTTTGAAGGAGCTTCTTCTGTCGAGTTGCTTGCTAAATCCTCGTGTTTCCTCAGGCAAGGGGTCACGAAGTTCACCCAACTCCAAGTCTGAGAGCTCTCTTTGAAGTATCTTCGGCCGTCCATTTACAACAGATCTGTCCCTTGCACTTCCATTTTCATCCTTTGGGGAATACCCCCCATGCGAGTTTAAAACTGATCCAAAATCCTTCAAATCCCCAAATGCTTCATGTTTTCTTCGACGGGAGTCAAAAGGAGTTGAGTATTTCTCCCCAAATTCTTCCTTAGAGCTTTTACCTGGTCCCTTATAATTAACAGAACCATTATCATCCTGGATTTCTCTGTTAAATTTATCTTTCTGAATTGGAACACCTTCAGTCACTTGGTGCAATCTCTCAGGATGCTTAACACTGCGGCCCATGTTCTCGGAATGTTTACCTTGCCTCTCTGCTGAAGCAGAAGTTTTTGCACGTGCGCTAGGATCAACAGATCTTTGAATAGGCTGTTGAGAGTCTGACATGGATTTCCCTGAACTTGCTTGAATGTCACTTTTTTGTGATCCAACGCCAGTATGGGCATCCTTCTTAATTCTGCTAACCATTTGATTATTAGGCCTCTTATGAAGTTCTTCAAAAGGCCTATCAGGAGAAGAATTTTGATGACTATTCTCTAAAGGAGCTGTCCTAGATGCAAAGACTTGGGGTTGATTTGAGTTTTCAGACTTCAGTCTCTTACTGCGGTCAGGCCTACCATTGACATGCTTTTCATCTGAAGCCCTCTTGTACTTGCCTCTAGATGCCTTCTCAGAGCTATCAGACTGCCCATGGTTGAATCTGTCTTTGGACACATTACCTGTTTCTTTAATTATCTTTGCCATATTGTCTGGTCTTTTTTGATCCTCATGATTATGGTACAGAGAATGGATGGTCTCTTCAACAGGTGTTTGACCTTTGTTATTAGGGACCGAAACACTAGCAGCAGCCATTCCCCCAACTGGTTGATCCTCGGGCATATCTTTCTCTATCTCAATTACATCAGAAACATGACCATCTTGCTTGTCATCCCTCCCCATATGATCAGGATCACCATCTGAAGTTCTCCACAGAAGTGGGGATGTCGAAGACCCAAGTCCAGAAGCTTGCAATTTATGCTTTGCCTGTTTGTCATCATCACTTGTCATGATGTCCACATCCTCATCAGATGCCTCCTTACTGTTGGTAGAGGCATCACTTTCACTGTCACTGCTACTTCCGCTCCCACTTCCCGCTGGGCTTCTACTTCGACTCCTACTGCGGCTTCCACTGTCACTTCTACTATCGCTGCTGTCACTTTGACTATCACTATCACTTCCACTATCACTGGAGCTACCTATTGGCTTTTCACCATTATCAAAGACTTTTTTCTCGTCAAAAAGATCTGAATGATGGACAACATCATCTTTTTCTAGCAAATTATGTGCACGTTCATATTTAGGGTTCAATTCTGCTTGTTCTTCTAGTTCATTAGCATTTCTCATGGGAAAGCTAGCGTCTGAAGCAGGTTGTTGGTCATCATGAGCAGGCAACTGATGATGATCTTCAGGAGAACTGAAGAAGAAAAGCAAATGTAAGAAACAAGAAAGCATGTCTGGACCTTGATATATATGCGTATAGAAATTGAGAAGATTTTAAATAAGGAACATTCCAAGACTTCATGACCCTGGTACTTACCACAACACACGGATCTGAAATATCAATTTATGAAGAGTTATCACACGGGCAAGATGACTAAGTTCTGATATTAATTAATGCAAATGCTCGTATCCTAAACACATGCACTACGCATGAGAGAGAGAGAGAGAGTCATAAACCAGAGAAACATGCATTGGAAAGAAAAAGAAATTGCAAATTATGCAGGTACCTTTGATTCTCAGACAAAGGGTTCTTGAATCTTTCTATTTCAACTCCTGGTTTTAAGAAATATCTGCCTGGAGCTTGAAATGTGGCAATCTGGTAATACATACACAATAATAAGCTATTATCTGCATTAATCTCATATACAATCTAATCAGGAATTTCAACAACTTACTTTTTTGAGAATGGGCTCAATCTGCTTCACTGAATTGGGAATTGCATCTCCAATTGCTTTCTCTAATGCCTAATGAATCAAAAGAAATAATTAAAAAACTGACATCACCACAGTATGTCATTTAAAGTGTTCACTACACATAAATCTACTGCAGAGAGGCTGTACAACAGTATAAACAGATCATAAAGGATAACTTGAATGAATTGCCCAGATCAACAACAAAAGAAGAAAGAAAGCACTAATGCAACAATACAATACAAGTGAAGCTGATCTAGGATTACCTTAAGGCTCATTCCCTTGGAAGGACTCTCCTTAAGAAGGGAAATCAGCATACTGCACAAATCTGCAGGGTGAGCTCCCTTTGTTCCCTTCTGCCCCAGTTTTCCCCTGCCAGCACTAGTAATTGCCTTGCCAGTACCATCCTTGTCAGAGCTGACAGTTCTATTCATTGCTTGAATAGATACGATGTCTTCAACATTTGCATGTCCCTTCGTAAGATTGCCAATTCCACATGGAGATCCTGGCACACCTGATTGCTCAGGCGGAGAAGATGGAGGTGAAGCTGGGGGCTTGCTCTTTGAAGGGGGTGTTGTGGTCAAACCAGATTTTTGAACAGATTTAGGAGGGCCTCCTACAGTAATCAATAGAAGACCAGAATATCAGAGCATAAGTGAAGCAGATAAATAATAATACTTGATAACAAATTTGATTTCAGCCTGAGTTGCCTGTGCGCATTTTGTAGTAGCAAAGAAACATACTAACGAAAGAACTGATGGACTTCAATCTTCCAATTACCTGGAGGTGGCTCGGCTTTCCGCTTCTTGAAAGGAGCTCCTTTCATTCTCCAGGGATTACCTGGAAGCAGTGACAATAAGCTTATTTGGTAAATGTGAAAAATTGATAGACCTAAAGAAGATTAAAATCAATATTTAGGATAATGTTAGGAAATAGACAGAAGATACTCCTTTTGAGCCCTTTTAATAAGCACTCAAAAAAACAGATCCAAACCAAGATTCCCTCTCCCCAAGGCCACTGAAATGGGATCCCAAATTTCAAAAAATAAATACAAAATCCTGAATCTGATTTGGATTGCACCTCTATTTTTGAGTAATGAAAAATGTTAACCCCAGTTGTAAAAAGTTGCTTTATTCATATTCCTTTACATGATAACTTTGTGAATCTGCATGACCTCGGAGATGTCATTGAGTTTAATAAACAAGTATCCTTTTCTCCAGCAAAGATAATAACATGGGGCATCTCAACCCAACCATTATATTGAACTAAATAATGTCAATACTACACTGGGAACTGAAATGATTTGAACCTTGGACAACTGTAAAAAATGAAATGTGAATTACCTCAAAAACATGCTATTTTCACGACCAGCCAAGAGAAAATAATTCAAACAGCCAAAACATTTACCAAAATTAAGTTGCTTTCTATATTTCAGTTATATGCCCAAAATACATCCCTCTATCATACTTGCAATAATGATACTTTCACTGTTGTCCTTTTAAGTTGTCCTTTTACACACACTTTACATAAAATGCTGAATGTTTCATTATTTTTCCTCCTAAACCTTGTTGTATATCATATAGAAAAACATGCTGTTTAAGGTGATGTGGTAGTAGCTCCACAAGTAAACGAATACATCTTCAAAGATTTCATAAGACAAAAGCAAGCACTAATGCCACTGCAAAGTTGCTCCATTAACAAATAATACAGCCTCTCTGCTTGTATTACCAATAATGTGTAGACCTATCTCTTCCCGTCCAATTCAGTTGCACAGTTTCTATTTGTCTTTCACCTTTCAACAAAATAACCAATAGCCCCTGCCCTTTAGTTCGGAAGCACTAATTTGAGTGAGAAAATAGAAAACTTCACTAGTTATACTTGCCAGAAACTAGAAAGAAAGAAAATACTCGATGATTAGCTGGCCTTTTGTCCTTTACTATTTTTTTAATTTTTCCTCAGAAGTTGCTTCAACGCGCACAGCATGTCAACTTTTCATAAAAGCAAAATGGATTATCCTTTGATCATAAATATGCACTCAAGGATGCTATTATCTAAACTTTCCAACACTCCAAGGTGGCTAATGTGGAACCAAGGCAAACATACATGTATGCATACGCATTTTTTAATAACCTTCAACCATAGATAGGCCAAAAGGAAAGCAAACCCACTTTTATATACTGTAGAGTATGTATCAAAACCAAATGGGTCTTACATCTCTCAGCAGAATATTTGTGTTAAAACAATTCTGACAGGTAAATGATAAAAGCATGACTAGGATACATACTCTCAGCAGCTGCCAGTGCCTTCATTTGACTCTTCATAGAAGGATTTCCATGGTCTAGAACAATTGCTCTGCCATCAGGGGATAACAAAAGGCAGGGGAACAACAGACGTTATTCACAACCAATATTATATACGATAAGTGAAGAAATTCTTAAAAAAATAAAAATAAAAACAACATACTTGCGCGCTTTAAGTTTGCGTTCGGCTTCCTCTGAACGCATTTTAACATGATTTTTAGTTGATTCATCCAAAACCCGCTGCACATTAAGCTTTCTCCAAGCACACCCTGATTCTACTAGTAAGCCATTTCCATCTTCACCACTTTGGCGCTCTTCATATATGTCACAAAGTTCTCCTGTCTCTTGAGACCATGTAAATCTAAAGTCCTTACCACCAACATTAATAACCTGATTGCGACATAACAAATTGAAACAATGTGAACAATCAATATTTATAGATATGACTCGGAAATAAGACACGCGGATGCATCAAAAGACAAAACTTTCTTATAGGGAAAAGACCAGATTCACTAGTTTAGTTGACAAGTGGGCCAACAATAAATGAAACCTTTTGAAGATGGAAACACCATAATCCTGAGTTTGGTCACATATGGAGTTGCAAAGGTGGAACGATAAATGACAAATTTCATAAATGCAAAAGCCATTATTACCAGCTTGGTCAGTTATATGAATTGGGTAGAGGTAGAATGCCAGAAACAAATCTTTTGCATCTTTGAAACAATTGGCAGTCGCAGATTTACATGCACAACTAATAGAAGATAATAAACAGGAAATTTTTGGTATGCATTGAGGTATGCAATTTATCATCTTAGTGCACAAGAATAAAAAGCAACGGAAATAAAAAAGAAACAACTGTACTAGAGAGTGAAGTATGCAAATGTGCAAACGTTATCCTGATTATTTTTATACAAATGCACACTTGGCTGCTCCGCTGATCACCTTAAATTTTACTGGGCAAGATAGTTGACGTGGAAAAGCTCGTTTACTATGTAGAAAGCATTTTCCCTATTCCCACATAATGAAGGACCTTCCTACCAAGAAATATGGGTGTGGGTGCGTGTAGAAGGACCTTCCTACTTATATAGACAACAAAAAGAATCGGTGAACAAACAAGAGAAAGCCAAATTATTAGCAAGAGGTTGCCCATGGAAAGCATGTAACTCAAGATTTTCCATCTTCAAGAAATCTCCCAAGTTTGTGAAAGTCTTAGTATCTCAAGCATTTTCACCACCTCCTAATAAGTTTTAAATTGACATAAAAAACACAAAGGCATGAATCACAAGTTTCATTTTATCCAAAAACTATAAAATTTGAACTGTCAAATTTCAAATTTCCCGTTCAAAGCATCTTCCCCCTCTTACTTGGTAGCATAATTGTAATTAATCCTCCTCAGTGGTAAGAGAGTTAGTTGCTTTTATTTAGCTGAAATTATTACTTACTCCATCTAATTGACACAATTCTTATATTTAGTATTTTGGCAAGTATCATCGGCATAACTTTCCTATCCATCCTTATTGATGCTATGGCACGTCAACTTGAACATTCTCACATTATTCATTTGTGTTTCTTAGTAGTTAACTATGCAATCCACAAGTAATCTAACATTACAATCTTATAGTGTTATTTTTCAATCTTGCTCGGAGTACAACCAGCTGAAGGAGATGTCTCTCAAGAAAGTTGACACAACAAAATTTCCACAATCTAATCCATTCCCCCTATCTTCTTCCTTTCTTCACCATTCATTTTCTACTCCTTGCAATCAAACTTTATCATTTCCAACTAAATATGTATACCAATAACCTCAACACAATTTTTGCAACCAAAATCGATGTACATTAAAACACAAAAAAACAACTAAAGAGTTAACAGGTATCACCCATATGTGCCACCTCACAGCAGCAAACTTTATACGTGACACCATCAGTTTTCATATTTAAGTGAACTCAAAATGCAAACCATATAAAGATAGCAAAACCATTAATCCTAAACATGCTAGCGAAAGCACAAATTAGACTTCAAAATCAAAATGCTGTAAATTAAAACCAATAGCACAATCCCAGACCCTACTACCCCTACTAGTTATCAACTTTGATTCAGAAATTCATAATAAACAAACAATTAACTACAAAAGTGGATAAAATACAGCCAAAACACAGAAGAATAAAATCAAGAAACTCACATTTCCAGCAGGATTATTAGCATTGGCGTCAAATTTGATCCTTGCCGCACTTCCTTGTGACTCTACTCGCTTGATCTCCTCCACCAAGTCCGGCGCCAGCCGAATAATCATAGCAAAATTCAAAGGGTTCCCGGTAACAAGCCTAAACGACTCCTCCGTAGCCGCAGAGGCCGACGAAGAGGCAGCTCCGGCCGAGGCAGAAGCAGCACGGTTGCGGGGACCAGCTCCGGTACCACCGCCCATGGAGAGCCGCCCACCCGGGCCAGCTGCGGAGGATGGGCGGTGGAGAGGTGGGGGATGGAAAGTGGAGTGAATATTTCGCTTGCCCCCAGCGCCGCCACCTCCTCGGCCACCTCCGCCGCCTCGGCCTAGCTTTCCGGAGCCACCATACATTATTTTCGGATTCAAATAAACCTCTTTCGGGTCCGGGTCTCGGAGATTATTCTTCTACTCTTTAATTAAAGTTGAATTAAAGAGAAATTGGAGCGAGACAATTGAACTTGGAGGAGGGGTAGCCGATGTCAAATTTTCCGCTTAATTTTTTCTTTTTCTTTTTTTTGCCTTTTTGTTTTTTCCGTCTAATAATAATAATAATCCCCGTGGTTAACAGTCGTGTTAAATTTACTAATCAAATCGTATTTGGAAACAAATCAGGTTTATCAAGAAATGAACCTTGTTTTAATTATTACAAGATTTTTGCAGTGGTAACTTTTTTTTTTACTGCCCTTAAAACGACGTCGTATAGTAAACTGAGTAATCGCTAATTAACTCATAAAAGCTTGGGTAAATTACCTTATGCATCTATATATATAGTTGTTCTCCTAGTGCCCTTTTGCTCTCCCCGCAAGAAAACCAAACCCAACAGCAAAGAAGAAGTAGACAGTAATCAATCCATTCAAAATCCACACTTTCACTTCCGATGTCGACGCTGACAGGTATCAAAATCTTCTCTTGTTTTTGAATTCGATTTATTTTGTTTAATTTCTATCATTATTTTTGTTGATTATTTAAAAAAAAATGCATATTAGGTTATTTTTTAGCTTATACTGCGAATAGCCGATGGTTTGGATTGAAAGAATTAATCTTTAGGTTATTTTCGCCCTAAGTTTTGCTTAACTGTCGAAGATTCTGTATTCATCTTTATTGGTTAACTGATTCGCTTTTGAGGCTAATACTTCGGGGTTTTTTTCTTTTTTTTTTTTTGGATTAGTGAGTGAATAAATGATTTTAACTGTTTTAAGGGGGGGGGGGGGGGTTCGTCTTATTGTTGATGTCACTTGGGAAATAGTTTTAAGTTATTGCAGCTCGATTTCTTGACTGTCAACTCTGGTTTAGCTCACTTGTAGCTAAATCTGATGGTTGTGTGAATTTTAACGGGTAATTAGCAGGCACACTTGTTTAGGTTACGTTTATGGGGGCAATTTGAAAGGTAAGGATAGGGGATGATCTATTTTGATGACTTAATTCAAGGAATTTTTTTTTGGTCACCAATTAAAAAAGCAAACTTGCAGTATAATTTGAAATCTATATTAGCATATAATACTTCGATAATATACTTAATTTTAGCCCAGAAGAATAAAAAGAATAACACAATGGATTTGATATGTATTTTAGCTACATTGTTCGATTTAAGTGACTAGGTGTGTGTCTGGGGGCTTTGTCTTGTGGACGACCTCAGGGGATGGTTTCCTGAATGCTGCATGGGGTATTGGAAATTCTCAACATTTTGAACAATTTTATGTGTTATCATGGTTTGTGGGGCAAAAGAATATTTTGCCATTGCTGTAGCTTTGATATTATTTTGAGCACAATTGCTGCTTTTTCGCCAACTAAAAACCTAATTGACTGAGCTTTTACCCTGTATTTATGGTTCACTGGAATGCAACTTGGTTGCTTTTGCAGTTAGTGTGAAGTGGCAGAAGGAAGTATTTCCTGGAGTGGAAATCGACACTAGCCAGTCCCCATATGTTTTCAAATGCCAGTTGTATGACCTAACTGGAGTACCACCTGAACGGCAAAAGATTATGGTAAAAGGCGGTTTATTAAAGGTAGTGATATATATTATATTACTACAATAAAAGTGACATGATTGTAAACGCACCATTCGATTGATTTTATAACCTCTTAAACTAAAAGAAAGACATGAGAAGAACAGGTTTATCCTCAAAGCGGAAAATGGGGGGAAGAATGCACATGATCTTGTGATTAATATATATGATAGCTCACCACTTTGCGTTTTTGTTTTTACTTTTCCGATTTGGGGACAATCTAGGATGATGCAGATTGGTCAAAAGTAGGAGTAAAGGAGGTAAATATCTTACTTGTTTACTTTTTCCTTTTTCTACGGGGCCTGAGTGATTGTTCACATGATTGCAAAAGACATGCCGGCTATTAAATGTTTTATGCCTTGTTTTGGTCCAGGGCCAAAGGTTGATGATGATGGGGACTGCTGATGCAATTGTCAAGGCTCCCGAGAAAGGTCCTGTCTTTGCAGAAGACATGCCAGAAGAAGCTCAAGTTGTCAACGTGGTGAAGTTTCTTAACCCTTTTCACCAGTTAAAGATGATGCTTAATTTTGGCTAGTAAATTATGCAATTTGGAAAAGAGAAAGGACCATGAACTCTTAGCTTGTTACTTGGTCATAGCTGCTGACTTACAATTTCGCAAACAATGTGGTTTTCGCTCCAGGGTCATTCGGCTGGTTTATTTAATCTTGGAAACACCTGCTACATGAACTCCACAGTGCAGTGCTTACATTCTGTTCCTGAGTTGAAGTCTGCTTTAATAAAGTTGGTACTTTTCTTTTGCTGGAATTTACTTTTTATTGAGTGAATTTAGATGTAATGCTCATACAATATGCCTGCACTTGTTCTGTTATTCAAATATTGTGGTTGATGGATTCTTTCTGAACAGGTATTCACAGGCTAGTGCCGGTAACAACCTGGACCAGTCTTCTCATCTCTTGACGGTTGCTACCCGAGATTTGTTTAGTGAGCTTGATAAGAAAGTAAATCCAGTTGCTCCAATGCAATTTTGGATGGTATGTTTTTTTTTCTGTCCTTTTATATGCAAAAGGTACTCCTCCAGTCAGACTTCAAATATCATACTTCCCTTTGTGGACTGTTCGAAACTTTTGGTAGCAGCCAAATTTGGCCAGCTGAATGATACATTGGAGGATACATCTTTGCTATCGTTAGTATATTTAGTAGTGTTCTCAATCGAGCTGTCTTTGCAGTTATTGCGGAAGAAGTATCCTCAATTCGGCCAGCTGAACAACGGAGCCTTCATGCAACAGGTTTTCCAGTGCCTTATCAAGCTGATCTATATATTGTTTCATGAATTTATTTATCCAATGAAGTGCATACATGGTTAACAGGATGCTGAAGAATGTTGGACACAACTACTATACACTCTTTCAGAGTCTCTCAAATCATCAAATTCTAGGTATTTCACTTCTATTTCTGGAGTTAAAACTCTTCCATTTTAGTCGATTGCTGAAATTCTATTGAATATCTTTTCTCTAGTTATTCATGACCTGCAGTTTGATGATTTATTTTGGTTGGAACTCTTGAACGCAATTTATAGTTGCCTTATAAAAAAACTGGTTTTACGCCATCCTTCTTTTTTCTTATGATCTTATTTGCAGTGAAGAACCAGATACTGTGAAGGCACTCTTCGGTATTGAATTTGTTAGCAGGTATATGTTGCAATTCATTTCATCTTGCCTTTTTGGCTATCAGTTTGCCATGTATTCAACATCAAATTGTTGAAACTTCTTTGCCGACGTTTGGTTGTACCAATGTTGATTGATAATTGCCTTGTAAGATGTCATCCATGTATGGATGATACTCTTAAATTTCAGCAACGTCATTCTGCAATATTAAACTTCTTTTCTGTGCCTACCATAAGATGTCCTGCTTGGCAGGTTTTGTTTTTTTTTCATCTCTGTCCCTGATTTGCTCTCTGGTGAGCAAGATCATTTATAAAGTTTCTCCTACCAAGCCATCCGAAAGAACCAAACATATTTCTCTACCACTGCATTGCAATTTGTTTGTTTGAGTTTTATTTTCTTCATTAATGGGTCTAACATTTTTATAGAGGAACTACTCATTGATGATCATTGTTTTGATCCGATTAGAGCTGATTCAGTAATTTGGCTTTTTGGTTTGTATATCAACATGTATAAAAAATTATCAGTCAACAGTGGTGGGTTTGATTTTGGTGCACAAATGATTTATCATTGTTTCAGATCTGTCAGGGTTAAAAGATTGGAATGAGTTTAGGGATTTAAATTGAAATATTGATGGGAAGAATTTTCTTCTTTATTGTGCTTTTTGTGGTAGTTCCCTTTACTTTTCTGATGTATATACTGGACATATCTCTATAGTTTTGAAGGTGCATGTTATTCATTTGATATTTCCTTGAATGTAAATTCAGGATTCATTGCGCAGAAAGTGGTGAAGAAAGTACAGAGACAGAATCAGTTTATTCACTTAAGTGCCATATTTCGCAAGAGGTGAACCATTTGCATGAGGGCTTGAAACGTGTAAGTACTATATATTGAGAATTTTTAGTCTAAATATTCTTTTGAATAAAGCTTTCATTTTTCTTTTTAATCTTGTTTTCCCCTATTTTAAATTATTTTTTGGGGTCGGTGGGGAGCAGGATGATGCGACAAACAATAATTAATGACAGAGAAAAGAACAAATGTGAATTGACCTGTAATGATTCTATTGGGCTTCACTGATTGCACACATAAATATGAAGATGACTGTTTATTTGTAACTAGACAGGGATGAATGGAGCTTATTATGTTAGAAAAGAAAATTTTAGTTTCTAACTTTCTTCCCGTTTTTTTTTTTTTTTCTCCCTTCTTTACAAGATAAATTTGATCTGTTGAGGTACAAAACAGACTCTTTATGCTTTTATATTCTCCTTAACAATTCCGAGACATTCTATCTGGCAACCATTTTCGTATCGAACAGCTAACTGCTTTATGTACAGTTCTAAATATTCTAACAAATTTTACCTTTTAAGTATAAAATTTCTTCACATACACCTCTTAGAGTGAACTCCTCACTGCAAAATGGCTTCTCATGAAGTTATTTATACTAGATTTATTGCCTTCTTCTCATTAAGAGGATTTTTTGTAAGTCCACTTATTTTCACTGATTTATCCATCCAGGGTTTGAAATCAGAATTAGAAAAGGCTTCTCCTGCTTTGGGACGCAGTGCAATTTATATAAAAGATTCACGCATTAATGACTTGCCGAGGTATGTGTTGACTGTGGTGCAATATCCTCCTGTTGGCTTAGAGTTGACGGATTTGCTGCTAAGACTGTATAATTAACTTATCGTTTGTTGCTCGATTGGTTAAAATTTGTTGTTGGGGCTCATTTCTGTTGAAGCGGCTTGCTTTTTAGTCTGAATGTGCCTTTACATGTTTTATTTCCTTGGAGACCACTCTTGGCTGCTTTTTTTCGGTGCTTCATTATTTTATTTTCAGAAAGATTACTCTTTCCTGGGATCTGTTTACTATTTTTTTGACAGCAGTAGATTGCCTTCTTTTTTTCATTTTGTACTTAGATTTTTATTCTGATGTGCAGATATTTGACCATACAATTTGTACGATTTTTTTGGAAGAGACAATCAAATCAGAAGGCCAAGATTTTGCGGGTAATTTATTTATTTTGCTCTTCTTTTGTTGCTTCCACACGTGAAGATTGTGGCAGATCAATCTGTATTATGCTATATTTATCTCATAAGGTTTTAATGTACTGACTAGTTTCAGCCTACAATTTAGCGAATGATTCTGTGTAGGATTAGTGATCCCGTCATTTTTCAACTGTAACAACTATCAAATGCTTCTTGCTTCTAACTTCATCATAAGTTGATGTTTTGTATTATCTTTTGTCCTGTGCAGAAAGTGGACTATCCATTGGAGTTAGATGTTTTTGATTTGTGTTCCGATGATCTACGAAAGAGATTAGAAGTTCCTCGTCGTGTATATTTCTTGCCCACTTTTTGGATGGTTTACAATGCGTCTGCTTTTTCCATTCGCTTTTTTAACTACCTTTTCCTTTCCCTGATTATAAATAAAGCTAGTTCTTGATCAGACATTGATTCTGGATGTTCAACTTTTAGATTCTAAGAGATGAGGAAGGTAAAAAACTCGGTCTGAAGATTGATCAGAAGAGCTCTGGTTCTGACAATGATGTCAAGATGACAGATATTGGGGTTAGCATCTGAAACCCATATAACCAATCAAACCCTTTGAGCATGCCATAAAAGCCATTAACTTGTGCTATTTTACATCTGCAAGATGGTCTTAAGGATTGCATAAACAATTGCCTAATTATGCACAATGCGATATGTTAATTTTTTTTTTTTTTTCAGGAATCATCAAATGGTAGTGGTGGAACATTTAAAGATTCATCTCTGGAAGGTAACAAGTCAAAAATCTTTTGGTCCTTTTAGGTAGTCCTTGAGTTAATTCTGTTCTTGCAAGGAAAAGTCGTTTATCTTTATTAAGTCGACCTTTGGCTTTCTACATCGCATTTAAAGTAAATGGTTAGTTCCATTGATTTATGGCTGGCTTTCAGGCAATTGGCTTGTGAAATAACATCTTAACACCTAGTCATATATATCATTTGATAATCATTTTGGGCTGCTATCTTGTCTCATTGCCATAAACATGTTACAAGAAGTAACACACTACCGTAGCTTCAGGAACAGGGTGAGGAAAGAGCATATGATACCAAATTTCTAAGTAATATTCTGTATTGATAAAATAAAGTGATGAGTAGTGGTGGTTAATGTTGGGTTATGCCCATACTGAATGGTGAAATTTTGTGTAGTAGATCCCATATGATATGTAGCTTTCTTGGCTTGAGCTTACTTAAGTTCCTTTTAGGTGTCCTTCCTGGAAAAGAATTACAGTTAACTGGAATCTATGACTTGGTTGCCGTGCTGACACATCAGGGCAGAAGTGCTGACTCTGGGCATTATGTTGCATGGGTGAAGCAAGAAAACGGTCAGTCCTCTGGAGGTGTTTTATTTGATCACTTTTTCATCTGGTTCATTAGTTCATGAATTTTGTTTGCTTGACTGCAGGGAAATGGATCCAATTTGCTGATGATAATCCAATTCCCCAAAGAGAGGAAGATATTACAAGACTTTCTGGAGGAGGTAAGGACTGCATTCTTGTAGACATTTCCTTTAACCGGTAGTTGAAATGATCATCTTACATTGATCATTTAGAGAACTATCATATACATTACACATTGATTGAATCTCTTTCCGGTTGCTAGTCAAAACTACCTCAACCCCCAAAACCTCGAAGTAGATGAATTACTTTGTCCTGGAAGAACGTGCTTTACTGTTAATTTAAGATTTTTTTTTTTTTAAATGTCTCCATGAACTTCAATCGTTCTTTCTCACTTTCTGTGATCTGAATCTTCCTTTTCTTGCAGGTGATTGGCATATGGCTTATATATGCATGTACAAGGCACGTGTGGTTTCAACGTAATTTTCCTTATTGCTGTTATTGTATTGGATCATTGGTTAATTCTACCACAGTGATCATGTTATTTTAAGTATATGACAAGCATCTCTAAGTTTCCATTGTATTTTTGTCAATATCACTTTTTAAGTCATGTTGATGCCGTACGCTTAATGCCTTGTACTTTTGTTCGTGATAAACTGCTTTAATTATGTGACATCTCATGATGATGGTTCTTAATGTTGTTTCTAGCTTTTTCATTCCGCGTATGAGATTATACTCCTTCTTTTCCCTTTTTTTTTTTTATTTCCTTCGTCCCACTTGATTCTTTAGGCGTATTAACGATTTGGGGATCAGGGATGGTTTTGGTGATCTTAAGGCTTGTTTAACACCCTTTTTTGAGTAAGATACACCTCACTGTTACTTTATCCATATGATAATTCAAAAACTATTTAAAACAATAGTACCCCGATATAAACGAGGCCTCAAAAGATTATGCCGGTACTTGCAGAAGTTAGCATGCAAGCCATCCAGAAGCTAAGGGTACAGCAATAATGTGTCCTTAATTTTCAGGTCATGCAAGAGTATGTTTCACACTCGTAAGTCTAGAGCAAAATCCTACCATACCACACAAAAAAAAATGAAAAAGACTACACAGAAGTTGAGCAATGAACATTTCTGCATCAGTGGAAATTAGTCGAATGATGGAAGGCTGTTTCTGTTTATATTGGCGTCTTCCATGGGGTTTAATTCAACATCTGGATGTCCTTGGACATTTTAAGGCACCAGCAGATTTTGTTAATGCCCTCACTTCTTTTGCATTTTCTACCGGAAAAATCTGCTCCATGGTATAGTTCGGCTTCACAGCAACACCGCCACCACTTCTTGATTGGCTGAAAGAGGCGCCGTTCTCGAAAACGTCTTCCACTGACAATAAATTCCATGACTTGCCGTTCTCGTTATGCTGCCTCCATGTCACCTGTTGATGACAAGCATCCCAGGTTATGAACCGCCCCATCAAATGAAATAGCAATTCCTCTCTAAGGGTATTATATATAAATTATACTAAAAAAAGATTGAATTCTCTTATCTTTTAAATCTAACATAAACTGATGTTTCCTATTCTGCTAATTTTTCTTGTCAGGTTGGCGTGACGTTTTTATTCACATATCAAGTTTCGTAGTGTTTCAAATGTTGAAACATTGAGCAAGATTATTTTCAACTATTCGTGTTAGGCCAAAACCCTGAGAAATGGATTTTGCATAAGCCCCATGGACTTCTAATTTCTAATAATTCAAACCAAATACTAATACATAAAAGATTAAAAATATTGTTATTAAGTAATTGATGTTTCTTCCATCATGGAGCATGAAATGAAAGACAAAGCCTTCATGATCAATACCTCTTTATTTCCATCTTTTGGTGCAATGAAGAGATTTGCTTGACTCTTTATGGTTGGATCCATGCTTCCACCAATTGCGTATGATCCCCATCCGAGGTAAAGATTGTTAACAACGTGTGCATATCCGAATCGAACCCTAGGGAAAATAGCTTATGTGCTTTAGATTTATCGTTTGCTTGCCGTAGTTTCTTTAATTTAACAACCTTGTACAGTTCCTTTAAAGTTCTAACATATAAAAATCTATGTACCTTGGCATTCTTTGTTGGCATCGAGGACCAAAATGATTGAAGGCTACTGTAATCTTCATATTCTTGTCTCGTAGAAACCCATCATCATGACCCAAAAGCATGACCTTATTCTGGGATCTAAACCAATTATTTGAGATGGTAATGTCTGTTGAGCCTCGGGTAACGTCAACTAATCCGCCAGGGCAATCGTAAAGGGTATTGTGATCAATCCATATCTTTGAGCTCGTCAGCATCTTTATTGCATCTCCATCTACAGGTCCCAAATGTACAATCTTTGCGTCTGGACCCAGCGCCGGTCCGACTGGTTGAGCCATGCAATTGTGGATTCGAAGACTATGTATGATGATATTGTTCACCTAGTTTAACAAATATTTGTTGTAAGTTTCTTTTTTTATTTGTCAAGGCAAAGAAATTTTTAACTTCAAAAACAAATTATTGTGTTCATGCATGTGTTTTTTATACCCTTTGCAACATTAGGCATGCACCACCGGAAACGTGAACATTAACTCCTCGCCCATCAAAGGTAGTGAAACTACTAACAAGAAGCGGTTTTTGGAGGGTGATATTCATGTCCTCTTGAATGTAATCCAAACTTTTCCCTTGACATGGGTCATAGCATATCTCAGGGTTCCAGGCTTGGGGTTCAATGCATCATAAGAAGGATCGGTTACTTTGTAGTTTGTAACATCTCGACCGATGTTGTTCATCATCTTCCCAGCGTAGCCAACAGCACATGTAGCCAATTCGTGCCTGTGGCTCCGCCAGTTAGGGTTTTTCCTCCAACACTTGTCGATCTCATTCATTTTAGCAACAACATGAGTGCTCGAGCTGATAACTGAAATGGCAGCTATGAGAATCCAAACAGTGCACCAAGGTGCAGTTTGGATGTAACGAAAATCTATGTTCAATCTTGGTTGTTCTTGTTGTTCACATGTAAGGGAGTTCCTATATAGAGGAAGAAAGATTGGATATTTTTAGGTTTTCGAATGGGAAGTATATTGGAGGGATACGTATTTATGCATGCAAGGTTTGTCGGAAGTTGTACATTATTTCTGGTGTGTGGTAAGGGGGAGTTTTTGATATGGACAAAAACTTTTGTTGTATTATACCTCTATTGTTAGCTATAGTTGAACTAGTCTAGCTATGTTGCTAGAGTAAACACTAGTTATTAATCTGTCCTTAACAAACACAGAGAAATGTTGGTTAGAATAGGCCATAAATATCTCCAACATTACATATATCCTCTTTTATCAATCCATAGCATGAAGAGGAGTTATAAATCTAACTTACCTACGAGTTTATAGTCGAGATTTGACAAATGTGCCAGCAAAGTAGATTAGGTGTGAATCACATATGAACATTATGAACAGTCGTAAGCATGCATTTGAATTTCAATTTTAAATTCACATCCAATTATGCTTTATTCACCCTGGCTAGTGCGAAAGAATCTAAAATTCATCCCCATTTGAGGTTCCTTGTAAATTCACAGGAGCAAAGGCTAGTTAAGTCAGGATAAGTTGCCATTACCTTTTACCATATCCATATACCCAAAGCCCCCCTTTCCCCGATGTAACAAGAAAGAGGTAAAAAATGAAACGGTTGGATCATAATACCGTACACAATGATTTCTATTTATTTCGTTATAAAGAAATGAAATGTCTTTGCAATTGTCAAGGTGGAGAGGAATTTAATCGAATCGAAAGATATTGCCCACCAACTATGTTGCTTGTTGAATAATATTTGTAAATGTACAAGCATGATTTAGTGTAAGGCCTACGAAATGAACGAATTTAATCAACACCAGCAATATAAATGATGTTATTGAATGGTGTTATTATGTCAATGCATCATGGTCCATGGCTGCCGTCCCTTGTGCTCCCCTTGTTAATGGGGACCTTCATCATCACTCAACTTGGCGTTCTCTTCCGCCAGTTTAATCATATATGGTATTCTTTCTAGATTCGAAAATTGTTTTACATTGCCTTCGCAGGTGTCACACCAGGGGGGAGATAAAGTGATTTAGTAAGGTTGTAGTAAGGGTATTTGTGTAGCCAAGTGATGATTTATGCTAACTTAATTGTGTGTATATAATAGTCAATCTAGAGTTTTTGAAACTCATTCACATTAGCTCATGTGATGACAACAATCAGAAAAAATTGGATAAGGATGTCAATTAGACTTGAATTAAGGATTTCCTTATAAAAAATGGGAGGAAATTAAATAAACATTGACCTAGTATCAACTTATATTCTCATTACCCATGTCAATTTATGACAAATGTTGACTGACATTGATTACCGAATCTAATGGAAACAAATATTCCACCCCTAGCAATCAACTATGGGAGTGTCAAAAAAAAAAAAAAAATCAATCAACTATGGGAACGAATTTCTTCATTTTGCGAAGATGCATGATATAGAGGCAATCCAAGTTGTATTTATACCCTCTCATTGCATCAAGAGTAAATAAATGTTATTGACTTTGCAATAATATCTCAGCTTGACACGGGCAGCATTTATTACAACCAATAACTTGGGCCAAACTCTTGCAAATTGCCATCATACTTCTCTTTCTCTCTTGCCTTTTGGAGGAGGGGATGGACCTCAAGACTTTAGATGGTAATATTAAATCAAGAAGCATTCCAATTAACAAGTATTAGTACTTCATAGTACAATCCACCACAAAAAGAGACACGACAAAGTTTATTTTTTAAAGATGTAAAAGTAAACTAGGGAATCAAAAATTTCTTTTAAAGACGGGTAATTGAATATTAAGAGACCAAAACATATGATTTTAGAGTAGACCCGACCAATAACTCCACTTATAATAGGTCATGTAATCCAATCTCAAAAATATCTCACATTTTTTTAGGTATTATGATATCCTGTATGGATGCCTGATACATATCCGCTAGTTTTTCATACCGGGTCATAATATCTAACTAGTTTTGACTTCTTGAAAAAAAGACATATTCTTCATGGAAAGATAATTATATTCTTGGATAGTTAACCAAAAGCTTAGGATGGGATTTACATAAAACGACAAAAGATAAAGCGAACCATGGCATGGATAAGGGAGACATAATTGTGGGCCACGTTTACTCAAAATCGTGTTATGATGGATATGACTAAAACTTCTTGAGTTTTCCAAAAGACATTGACTCACAGGCCCACTCAAGTAGCTCCTTTAAAATGCAATTCCAAAAGGACGTGGTCCATGTAAATGTACATCATGGGTTGCTGGCCTTTCTGGCCCACGTAAATTACTTTATAATTCAACGCGTAGTAATTGATATTTATTTAATCCAACTAAACATCGCACTATACCTACGACATTGCCATAGGAAAAACTACCGCAATTGACTTGTTATACTTCTGACCTTTTGGGAGGAAAAAAAAAAAGGACTTGTTATAAATTTGTTTTTAACAAAAAAGGACCTGATGAGTTATTCTTCTCTGTATCAACGGAAAAAAAGAGGGGAAAAATCATGGCTGAGTTCTTAGCCCAGAGAATTAAATTAGCTAATTTCCTAAAACATAGGTCCTTTATATTTATGGACAATATCTATTGTCTATACTGGTTTTTTACTATTGTAGATGCAGTAAAAAAAAATCATCACTTTCAAAAATTAAGGGGATGTTTGGTTTAGGAGAATTAGAAAGGGAAATAGTGTCAGTAGTATAACACCTATTGTTGATGTTTAAGAAACAACTATCACTACCATTCAATTGGAATGAAAGTAATTAACTAGTGTTTCTATAATTTTTCCAAAATATTATTCTAACAAACTCATTAATCCTTTTGGGTATGATTCCTCCAAAATACTAATCTATCAAATTCATTAATCCTTTTGGGAATAATGATACCTGTATCATTATTAAACCAAACATGTCGGGGAATTGTCAAAATCTATACTCACAGTAGAATTAATGACATCCACAATGATAATAAATTAAGTAATTTGAACCAAAACAGCTCCTAAATGTAAAGCTTCAATCTTGATCCTTTTGATAGCAAATAAGTTTTTTAAAATAAATAAAAGTAACGAAAAAACTAATTATCAGTCATATAATAAGCATTAGTACAATGATGTTAACTTAGTCTAAGCAAAAAGTGGACTTGCTAAGCCTAAGAATAATGAATATTTGCCAGCAATTAATCATTGGTTGGAGAAATTCCAATTTTATGTTTAAAAATGTTACATCCATAAATTTTGATTTCTAGTGTTTTAACTGGTCAAGGATTCGACTGCAAACTTAATAATAAATATCCAATTATTAAGACTAATAAATAATTGGGCCATTTATTAATAACAGATAATTAATGAAGCGATGAAATGCTAGTTGTTTCAGCTTATGTTAACTTAAAACTAATTACCTCTGTCCCTGAAAATATTTTTGCAAGGATTATATACAGACATTTTTTTTTTCAGAGCCTATTCTTTTACAAGGGATTTTTGGAGAGTTGGTAAGTTAGTAAGAATCGAACTCCCAACCTCTAAGGAGAACTATAGAGCTTTAATCGCTGGATTCACTATTCGTTATTAGACATTTTTATATATGCTGACCTTGTAATTTACGGACTAACAAAATCCACTATTCTATTTTGTTGATTTGCATCTTGTACAAATTCAACTCGTTCTATACACAAGTTCTAGAAGTAAATAAAAAGTTGAGTATTCCAAACAAATAGCACCAAAGTAGATTAAAAATTAAATGAAGCAATCAATTTGCACCAAAAAAGAGACAACGAAGATAAGATTAATAATCAATTGGAAAAGGGAAAAGTTCAACTTTGTCGACCAAGTTGAAGACACCACGAGCGGAATTGAACTCGTTCATGAACTTGAGATCTCCAATATCTGCCACCCACTCCATCACATTATCCTGTAAACTATACGCTAACAACGAAAAGCGTAGAAGAATACTGATGGGAGGATTTGCTACTTGTAATAACGACCATCGCAAGTATAGTACGTTATTAAGTGGGAAAATTGCTCTAGAAGTTCCAAAAAAATTTTAGTAAATCTCATTTTAATCCGTAGGATTTTTGTAGATGTGTCGGCTGATGTCTCTCTGGCATCACAGGGCTTGCTGATTATTAAAATGAGAAGGTCAAAAAACAGCAAACTCAAAATCATAATTTCATTCTCCTCCATTATCAAAATTATAATAATACATTACAATCGTCAAATGACAATAACATGTATGACACCTATTCTATTTCACAACACTGACAAGAACTAGAGTCAATTTTGCCTCATCATTCACAAAATTGTTCTTACTTTGCCAGAAAAAAAGAAAAAGACCATTGAAGGAGTTTGCAATTGTCCATTTGCTTACACATTCATGTCTAAACAATCAATATGGCAAACACAAACACAAAAAAAAAAAAAAAAAAAAAACCCTCAGAAAAATGTTTTAGAGTAATAGAAAATTACAGAGTCTCGATACCAAATCAAATATAAAGTTAACCATCAGAACAAGAAAGAGAGTTCCACGATACGTAATCACCTTTCCAGAAACAGTATATATATCAAAACATTCATACAGTAATATAATAGTATACTAATAGCTATAGGAACCAAATAATGTAAGCATTAATTATATTATAGTACAACAACAAAGTTATGCTCCTACAGCATCCATTGTTTCCTTTTCTATTTTTGGTACTTCGTTTCCATTTTTGGGTGGATGAGACAGCATTGATTGTTCAAGCCCACCTCCTTCTTTAGCCTCCATTACACTCCCAACAAGTGCACTCTATCAATATGCTTAAAATCATCAAAATTAGTAAAACTACTAAATATGGCAAAGAGCAAATAGAAGTACACACATACCGTCTGGTACTATTTCACAACAATTAATTTCTTCATTTTTTGTGGGGCACTTTTAGTATTTACTGAAAATTTGAACCTGGAGTGTAAATAGCAAGATCAGGCCAACCATTGGTCCCATTCCAGCAGCTAGAATTTCCATTAATCTGACCACTCAAAAAAAATCCCTCCTCAGGATTACTCCCATTTTGCAAACCCATGTGCGGGTCAACATGGTGACCCAAACCCATACCCAGAACCTGTTTCGGGTCATGATCATCAGCCCCACAAACCTGCAAATTTGATTCATTTGGATTCAACCCCTCGATCAAATTACCAAATTGCCCCCCATTTGATGACAAGAGTGAGCTAAAGCTCCCATTTCCACTCACATCACCAAGAATCATCCCACTGTCCTGATCAAAACCCGGTTGAACTGTTACCGGACCCGGCCCATAAGGCTCTGTTTTGGGCAGTGTCAGAGTGGTAGTAGTGGAAGGAGATGATGCTGAGGCAGGTGCAGTGGCTGAGGAAGGGGAGGAAGACGGCGTTGCTGAGGTGGCAGAGGAGCGTTTCGTGGTGGATGAGTTGCGTTTAGTATTCTTCCGGGACCCACCACCAACAGGGATGTTTCTCAGAGCACCTCCTTTAGTCCAATATCTCCTGCAGTTCTTGCAAAAGTGGCGTGGCTGAGAAAGATTATAGTTGTTGTAGTAGCAGAATTTGGTGTTTGCTGAGTCACATCTCGGGCATTTCAGGTGTTCTTGCTCTGGAAATGGCGGGTTGATCTGTGAATATAATGAAGGGTCTTGCATTTTCTGCTCACAAAAATAAAAAAGATTGAATCTTTATATAGCAAATTATCTAACTCTTCAGTAATGGAGCTAATTCTAATGTTAGACAAGATGACTATTTAGAAAAACACAAAAAAAAAAAGATTGAATTTCAGGGACTAAAGACGTGATATTTCTAACAGAAACTGGACAAAAGATCGAATTTTGAGATCAAATTTGTGGTTTTTGGTCGATTTTGTGAACTGGGGCTATTTTTCTTTCCTTTTTGGGTTGAAAGGTAGGGAAAGGGATTGGAAGATGAAAGATCCCAAGTGGATTTTGGTTTTTGTGTTGTGGGATTGAAGTTGATTGTTTACGAATATGGTTATATGGGGAAGTGGCAAAGAACAGCAACAGAGGAACCAAAAAATATGACAAAAACGTCAGAAAATTTGTTCCACATCCAAAAAGCAGCCTGTTGAACTCAGAAAACCAAAAATACCAGAGCCAGAGGCTTTAAGCCATCAATGATAAATTATACTAGTATTGTTCTGAATCCTAAAAGATTGGGACCAGAGATCAAATTTCAGGTGGGATTGAATCAAATTGATGAATACTGAAGAAATATGGCTAGATTTTCCGCTAGAAAGAAGACGAGAGATATTTGGGGAGTAATGAATTGGTTGATGTGAATGGAACTATGGAAGTCCGCGTGAGAGTGACGACCAGACAACAACGATCATATCAATTACAATTTTCGGCTCACAACACAACACGGTTGCACATTTGCGTTAAGTAGTAGTCCCACAACAGACAAAAAATACCACTACTACCATCTACGGTCTCCAACAATTTTTAAGCTTTGAATTAGCTAAAGCCATACCAAGTGGTGTGTCACTATCATTTAAATAAAGTAGTTTATATTAAGCATGTAAATGAGCTAGCGTAACAAGTATTTTACTCTAACAATGTATAGAAGATTTACTCATTAAAGTAAAGATTTGCATTTTATTCTCAAAAAATAATCTGATTAAGTACGTAAATGCTCTAGTGTAACAAATATTTTACATTGATGATGTGTATAAAATTTACTCAATAAAGTAATTGTACTTTGTCCTAGGAAATAATTTTTGCTTCAAATTCCAATTAAATGTAATTCGGCATTAAATAATGTTTATTCAAAAAAAGAGAAAAGAATTATCTAGATATTTTTGCAACAATCTTAGATGATAGGGTGAAATAAAGAACTTTATAAATTTCGTGTAGTGCCTGCTTTATTTTGTTGATTAGTGCTCTAACAAATAATTAGTAGTAATATATTGTTCATTCTTGGTTGCACTAGGAAGTATAGCAGGACTAGGGACTATAATTAGTCAATTCTTTTTTCTAATTAGTCAATTTTTTTTTCTTTTTGTTGGCCAGATCACAATTGGACTCTTAATAATGGCGATAGTGCCCACCATCACCGCTTCGTTCTAATGATGATTAGTGCTCTAACCATTATTAGTTAGTTCCTCCTTGGTCGCTTTAAGAAGCACGGCCGGACTTATTGTATAATTAGTCAATGCAATCATGATTTATTTAAAATCGATCACCATCATTCAAGCCTTGCTAATTAAACAAATAGACCGGACGTTAACTTCAAGTAATATTATTTTTGTAAAATCTTGTAACGAATTCTCGTTAACTTTTTCTTTGTTTTTTGACTCAAGTTGTCTTTTTAACTTTAAGCATGATGTTAATGATTAAAAAAGTAAATCTAGAAAACACAATCAGGAACTTTTGTTAGTTCATCGTAATTGTTGAAGAGAGATAGGTTTAATGTGTAAACTCACATTTAAACTAAAAAGTTTTGAACCCTAATGTGAGAAAACCTGAATTCAAGGACACCCACCAATAAATTTTCTTTTTCAAACTTATTTTAGAGGTCAATGAATGAGGACATTTTAATAGCAAAATGAATTTCTTCATTTTTTTTTACTTCTACTTTTCTAGAGCAATTAGTCCTAAGATGTTTTGTTAATCCATTTATGTCATTATACATGTCATATTGTGTTAATTAGTGAATATGTTCTGAATTCCTATCCACATTATAATAAGTTCCTGAATAACAAATTTTATTAAATGCATGTTAAAAGAATTAAGGAATGTCTTGATCACATGAGATACCATGACATGACATGTTAACAATCTAATATCCGTAATAACATCCTAATAAAACTAGAAACTTGCCTGAAATTACGCAATTAACAGTCTTTTTGCTTGGCTAAAAGCTTAAAGAAACTGATCACTACTTTCATTTTATACTCATGCATGCGTCTCTAGACTCTAATCATGTTCTTAATTACTCTAGTTGTATAAATACAAGCCGCCACTTTCCTTAGCCAAGCCATTTCTGATCTCACAGCCGCCAAGCCAATTGTGGATGTGAGCTTGCGTGCGAACGAAGCAGAATTAGCAACGAAGACCGGGGGCAGCATCATTAAGATTGATGAGTTAGATCGCAACCGTTAATTATTTGCTGAAGTACTATCACCGTCCATCTGTGAAATCACCGTGGCGGAATCGTAACTTTTGGCTGTCGTCCGATACCCAAGCGCCAAATTTCCCCCGCAATACGTGGCAGAACCCCATCATAGTGTCAGCATTTTCTGGGGAAGAGTTTCCAGTGATAGCTATGGGTCTTCTGCAGAATGTGAAAGCCAGACAAGAAGACCCAGTCAACCAATGGAGACTGTCCATTTTTTCATTCTAGTCACAACCCCCCCATCCCCCGCCCCTCCGGCTTTTTTGTTTTTTGGGTGAATGAGGTCACCACTAGTATTAGCAAGAAAATGAGTTAATAGTTTGGATTGCATCGTTTTCAAATTATATATATAGCAAAAATATCTGTGATGCTTATTTTAAAAAAGATGATTTAAAAACGAACGTGAAAAATATTCTAAAATAATTTATTAAAAAGTAATTTGTCTAAACAAAATTTATATTTAAAAGTCTAAACAAAATTTATATTTAAAACTTAAAACAAGAGTTTCAATATAATTTCTTCACTGTACTTTCGGCCTTCTGTTTTCAGAAAAACAAAAAAGGGACTCGTAAAAATTTGATCCACAAAATAGAATTACTCATTTCAATATAATTTCTTCACTGTACTTTCCGTTGTGGACTTTCATTTTCGCGGCCGCCCGGGGGAGGGGTGGGGGGGGGGGGAGGAACAGTAAATATTTGATCCACAAAATAGAAGAATTACTCATTCTGTTTGGTTGAAAATTTGAATTTTTTTGGGCCTATCTTAAAATAATGATAAAACTTTGTGATAATTTGACCAAAATTTGAATTTTTACTTTTGTGAAATTGTTTACCCTAGGTAAGAAGAATGGAGTGCAAATTTGCATATGGGCATATCAGCAAAGCGAGAGAGAGACATAGAAAAGATGTTGTGTAGTTACTGACTAAACAAATACAACTTCCAAGCATTTCAATTTGATGTATTAATATTTTTGTCTGGAAAAGGATTCTCGAGCCCTGTTGTTTTCTTTGCTCTAACAAAGTTGTCCTTATATGGAATGATACGATAATAATTTGACACTCATTACAAGGTAAAATGAAATTTTAAAATCCTGATTGTTGAGTTACAAGACTCAATTATCAAGTCGGAGGAGGCCAAAATTTAGTTGATGAAATTCCCCAGCTTCCAAATTTTGTAAGTGAAGAGTAATTGAGCAATAAATTAGTTTTAAGTAAGGATTTAAGGTCATTTTGTAATGTAAAGTGACGCTCTTTTTTTTTTTTTTTTTTATAGCTGATGATATGATAAGGATTAGAAGAGGATAATAATAATAATAAATAATAATAAATGAAAGGAAGAGGAGTTGAGACCTGTGTTTTTAAACTCGGACCGGACCAACCGATCGAACCAGTCGAACCGAAAACCGACCAAGTGTTCGGTCCGAGTTACAGTAAAAAATTGGTTATTAAAAACCCATCAAACTCGGTTAAAAACCGGGTTTGACCGGGCAAAACCGAAAACCGGAAATGGAAAACTGCCCATCCACTTTTTCTTTTTTCTTTTTTTCTTTTTTTTTTAAATCCAGCCACAGTAATGGGCCTCTATATATGTTTGTAGGCTTCCATATTCATTGTTTGAAGAAAATGGATTCCAACAATTATTTGTCTTTGAGTTTTGACAATGACATGGACCCATTGACATACATCCAACAAATAAACATCGATGCTAAATCAGTACATGATTTTTATTTGCCTGGCCCAGTTATCGGTCAAAAGGCAACCAACTTCTTTGACCAATTACAAAATATTAGTAGTGCCTCACTTCTACTTCTTTATACTAATTATATTAAAAAGTAAATAATTTGAGTCCATTATATTTATTGCTAATTTTTTCAATTCAATGTTTTTTTAACTGTTAATAGCAAGATATTAGAATGGTTATTGAGGATATTTTGGCTATAATTTTTTTGGACTAACAACTAAAATTAAGAAAAATATTAGTAAGTGTATATATGTGTATTATATATATATATATATATATAAAATATTTATGACGTCATCCGATTCGACCCTGAATCGACCTCCGGTCGAACTCATTGACCCCTGACTCCTGAACTCATTCGGGTCGATACCCGATCCGAGTCTGAAAACATAGGTTAAGACTAAGAACTGCGACGAGCATTAGTGGAGAGTGTGAAACGGACGAGAGTGTGATTGAGAAAGTGGAGCTGTCACATCTTGTCCTGTCGCGTGGCGTGTTGAACGCGTCGCGTGCGAACCCGCGTTCAACACGGCTCCCCTTTGCTTCTCGTTTTGCTTCTTCTTTTCACCGACTTGCTCCAACGTTCGCAATTTTGGTCAAAATTCATTCCTAGATTAGCAGCATAATCCATTAATTGGTGGGGACAATTTATGTATTTAAGCATCGCTGCTTTTATACATTTTAATTGACCAATAGTGCCTTCATGTAATTCTAATTCTAGTAATTTGGACACAACCGCAAGAAATTCGTTTATGAACAAACAATGCAGCTTCTTTTGTTGTTAGGTATTCTAGTCATATGCAGCTTCTTTTGTTGTTACGTATTCTAGTCATATGCAGCTCCTTTTGTTGTTGGGAATTCTAGTCATTCCAACATCAATGCACAAGTTAATCCAAATTGACATGTACTTCTACCATTCGGCTTGAGAATCCATGCAGTAGTAATTGTCGACAGTCATTGCAAGAGAATCTCACGTCCTAATTGGCCTGCCTCGTTAAGTTTCTGGTCCTCTCTTGGGGACAATCCCTGTTGATATTGAAGAGTTGAAATTGACTATATCTTTTCGATCTAATTACTTGGTCCACCAGTGGGGAATGGGAAAAAAAATCTTTGCTTCCGTTAATTTTCTTCTGCAGCATCTTCAAATCCCTGTTTGCCAAAATCTATCATCTTTGAATGATTGGTTGACCACATTGTTCGACAATATATATATATATATATATATATATATATATATATATATTGAATCAGTTAAATCAAAAGAAAAAAAAATGGAGCATGTACTGCCAACTTCTTTGATTAAATTTAAAAATTTGCATTTTGTAACCATAGAATCCCTAAAAACTCGTCAATTCATGAATATAGTTTAAAGCCATTTAATTTTCCCCTATTTGGTATTCAATTTTTCAGATTGATCAAATAATTTGATTTTATATTAATTCATGAACAATATGAAGCCACAAATGTTCACTGGTCTTCAAAATCCGCTCAACATAGGATCTCCAGGCAAGAAACAAAGGCCTGCTGCCACTCCAATTAGTTGTCAGACGTCAAGTATTGACCCACGGGTGAGTATGACATGTAGATGTCTTTCGTGTTGGAAGACATTGTTAATATTTTAAAGATATTGTAATAAGGTGGAGCTCTATGACTAAAGTAAATTTTATCAAAATAATTGATAAGCACCGTTGCTAATTTATAATTTCTTTTAGAAAATTTATCATTTTTTGCTCCATCATCTTATTGTACGTCAGCATAACACATGGCATGCAAATTGCTGCAAGAAAACTTGATTCAACGCAAAAAGTAATATGCATCTGCAGGGCCACCGAGTCTGCTCTAGCAGCGTCAAAACAAGGTCGATGAGCACGTCTAGACAAGAACCTGGTATGAACACCGAACGGCGTGTACATAAGCCTCCAAGCACCTGGCAATCGTTACCAGAAGATTTACATGTAAGTACAGACACGATTTCGATAATTTTCTCTTATTTTACCGTATGGTATTTTTGTAAACGTGTAGGCCGAAAAATTGTCATGCTCCAAAAAATTGTAATTAATTTATTATCAACAAATAAAATCAAAAGACTTATTTAAGCTGCTTATATAGGAATCGTCAAAACTAAAACTCTAGCCAATCTAACTGAAGATAACCTGTAAAATTCGGCCAAAAACCCACCCCCGGGGGGGGGGGGGGGGATGGTTCAGCATTCCATGGAAGAGAAATGAGTCCAAATTAATGATAATAATAATAATAATACATGGGGAAAGATGAACCAAGTTTCATTTAGACGGCTAAAGAAGAGAGATGACATTCGAATATATGACACGTAATAAATATACTTTGATACAGGAAAATGAGGCTTTGTGGTGGTAGTGACTTAATCCTTGGTTCTGTATGTCCAACAAAATTTCTGAAACAGTTTCGGTTTCAATTTCTTCAAGTTTAAGCGATGCACTTGCTAAAGTATTTATTTCTCCGTAAATTTTAATACTGAGTATTGGATTCCTATTTTTGTATTGCAGGCAAAGATATTTTGTTATGTTGAAAGAGATGACTTGAAGGAACTCTTTTTGGTGTCAAGATCATTTAGAAAAGCGGTAATGATGGAGTAGTCCTTTGAGGATTTTAATTTTAAATAAATCTTATACTAGCGTTTATGTAATTTCCTTTGGCAGGCTTTAATCGCAAGGGATATGCATTTTTCATTTATCACGCCAAAAAAAGCAACCACGAGCGTTCAAAATTCGTTTGAAAAAGCTCCCCGAAGATTGAAAATTCGCCGCTCTAGATCCAATGATAAGATAACCAAAATTGCTAAGGCCTAATGGTGATGACAAAAGATGCCTGGTCCATCATCAGAACTTATGCAGCCGACAAAAAGCCCGACGGTTTCGAGCCTTTCCTACTTCAAAAGTCTGCCCTTTGTGATCGTTAAATCATTTCCATTTGCGTATTTAGGCACTTGTCTCTTTTTTTTTTTTTTTTGATAAATAATTAGGCTCTCGTCTTGTCAGCGGTTTCAAGTAGCTGCCAGCTGGTGAACAAAGTCAGATATTAATTTCTGCCTTTCATTTCTTTTTATTTTCCTTATCTCGTCAATTGTACTACAATTTCATCATGGCTAAAAATTAATATAGCAGCACACAAAGTCCGATTTGTTTTGTTTTGTTCTCTCTCCCAATTTGTGTTTAGTATTGTTTTTTATATAAGGAAGGGCTAAAGTTGTGGAGGATTTCATAAATGAAAATTGACCGCTGGAGTTACACCCTTGACTCAAAACTTTAAAACCTCAATTTAAAAAAAAAAAAAAAAAAAAACCTTTAAAACCTCAAGCAACCGTTAGATCTCTATCCTTCCCTCTAGATCAGCAGCCATAAGTGCATGCAGCTTATTTCCAACTTTGCTGCCATAGTGGTTATCTTCCCTACCAAAAACGCAGATGAAACCTTAATTGAGGACTTGACATTGCTCAAAAACCTTAGTTCGTTTCTTTTCTCTTCTCATTAGATTATCCTTTCACAGCACTTGTCTTTCATGGAAGGTGGAGGAGGTTTCTTCCATGAGAATACGGATAATCATTATCCCCCTCTCAAAGCAATTATGCCTCCATCCTCAACCACGGTGGATAGCTCACTGTCGGGCCAATTTTCTGATTTACAAATGGTAACAAACAAAGGAGCCCTTCTTCCAACAAGTAATAATGTGAGTTGTAATTTTGCTTTCTCTTCTGGAAGAAGTACTACTAGTGCAACACTACAAGAAAAATGGTTAACAGTGACAATTAGAAGTTGTCACTAAAAATTCTAAAGTCGTCACTAATTCCTTTCACTGACAACATATGCGTCGTCACTAAGGCGTCGCTAAATGTCCGTCACTAAATGTGACCAGTGACAATATCGAAAGTCGTCACTGATTGGGAGACTATTTATGACAACAATAGTCGTCACTAATGGATTGTTATTAGTGACGACCATGTCGTCACTGATGCATCAACATTCACTGACAACAACATGTTGTCACAGATGCATTAGCATTCACTAACAATGATCTATTGTCACAGATACATTACCATGCATAAATAATCAATATTCAATGATGATAGTATGTCGTCACTGACGCATTACCTTTTAGTGACAACTCCTACTGTCATTGATACATTACCATTAGTGACAACAAAATCTCATCACTGATGCATTACCATTCAACTAAAACTATTACTAAATAGTTTTGATTCAATGACAACACCTCATGTTGTCACTAAATAATTACATTTTAGTGATAATATCTTAGTATGTTCACTGTTGTCACAAAATATTTATTATCAAATGAACAATATTACATTCAGTGATGACAATTTAAGTTGTTACTAAATAATTTCACTTCAGCAACAACATCTTAGGTTGTCACTAGATAGTTTCATTTCAATGACAAGATATTGTCACTACATAGCAAACAACTGCTCCATGAGTGACATTTGTTGTCACTTAACAATTTCTTAAAAGCATTATTTATTTGTATTTTTTTTCAAGATTAGTCCTGGTAAAATTAATATTTTTATCCAATAACCAATCAAACCTTAATGAAAACAATCATTCATAGGAGAACCAATATTTACATTGCAAAGTTACCAAGAATAAAATAGAATTAAGCCATTAGATATACGTTATACTAATGACCTGAATATCCAACGAAATGATACTACCTGAATATCCAACTAAATGATACTAACATTAACATAGAAATATTCATATTAGTATCTATAATAGAGTTTATAGAAAAATAAATGCAACTATCCACAACAATCTATTCCAAAACTATCATGATCAAAGAGGCTGCAACTCCATTGCACTTCACATCTAGTAACCGCTTTTCTACCAACCTACCAAGCTTGAATTGGCAAGATATATCTGCATCAAAGTAAACAAAAAAAATAAATATTAGAAGACAATTAAATATCATACTAACATTAATGACAAAGTAGTTTTATATTTTATAAAATGATGATGTGGAACACCCAAAAAACAAAAAGATGATGCAAGAAAGGAAAGGCAATTGAAACAAATTGACTCAAGACACAATATGCTAAGGGACACTACTGTAAAGCAAAAAAGGACAGGAGGAAGTGGAAGCATAGATCGAGGTAGAGGGATAAGAGACGGAAAGGATAATTGAGAATGTATTATGATATGTGATTTAAGGTTTGATAACAATAAGATTTAAACTATGAAATTCATTAAAGAGTATAATTCATCTATCCGACAAGTACTAGAAACCTTCAACTAAGTCAAGAAACAAAGAGCTGTTTCTTAAAAACTAGTAACTTGTTACAGAATATCATTTTTAGAAAAACCTAAAAATCAGTCAAAAACTGTCTCTTATTTTGTTTTTGAATATCAAAGTACAACAGGAAGAACAACAAGCAAAAAAGGCAAAAAAATAAAAAATAAAAAAAGAAAACTCGCAAGCTTAAAGTTTTGGTCCAGCCATAGACGAACCATGGCTTAGAAAACTTTCTTTGCAAGACATATTATGTTCTAACAAGTTAGTAGATCAATCTTTTTTGGTCCTCAGCAAAGAGAGCGTCAAAACATCAATATCTACTATCATCTGTGTCTATATAAATAGGCATGTTTTGCTCTCATAAGCCAGTCTGTAGGTTAAAAAGCAAGATCATGAAACAAGCAAAGCATCAGGGCGAATGGTCTAATATAATCTATCTAAAGTAAAAGATGGCCACTAAGAAGAGACAAACAACAATAAATCCTTCGAAAACATGCTTAAATCGTATGAAAAAGCTTTAAAAGGCAAATTCCAGTTCTAATGAGAAAAAAAAAATGACAAGTAGAAGAAGCATGATAGACTCCCAAAAATTATCTAAAAATCCATTCTGTTAAATCTCCATGCCTTTTAAGCACATTTGCGATTGCAAGAAGAACCACCCACACCCATTCCAGAAATATGTCATAGAAACTACTACTCAGAAAATCCACAAAAAAAAAAAAAAGAACTGCAATATGAGACATTTTCATGGAAATGAGATATACCAAGCCATAGTAAGCTCTTCCAAAGCTACAGGTGTCATATCCTTTACACAATGTACAACCAATGACAAGAAAAATGAATCAACCATGAAAAGTAAAAAAGGACATGATTTACCCAGACTTAGAATTTTAGTCTTCTTATGCCCCAGAAAAGATTGGGCACGAAATGATAGTGTTAGATTAAAGGAGGCTGATACTATTAGTCTAACTAAAAATTCAATAAATTTACAATCATATGTTGAAACTGTAATTCAAATATACTAATCCGCAGTTATATGTTGAGACTGTAATTCAAATATACAAATTCATCCATTTAATGAAATTCATAAAAGCGAGTTTAGTTTACTAATGGAAGAAAAACCTACCTGCGAGAAATGATATTCAGGGCCATTAGTCAAGGAGAACGTAACAAACACTTTTGATTGCTCTACTTCCTCTGTTCAGGAATCAGAGAGACATACACAAGAGATAGGAAAGAGGGAAGTGGGAGAAGGAATCAGAAGAAAATGTACTACAATAGTAACAAAGATCTTTAAGGATCTGAAAATAGAAAAATGGAAACTTTGAGGTCATCATCTTTGTTTGTATTAAGAATAAAGTGTACAATTTACTGACCCAAAACAGGCTTAGTCCAGCAAGGCTTGAGAGTTGAGCCATCATTCTTCCAAGGTCCATTACCACCCCCACCAGAAAGAATAACAAGGCTTTGCTCAGAAGCCTTGGTGGTGTCATGGAGAGAGGAGATTTCAGAATCATTCACCTTTATTCAACAACAAAAAAAAGAAAAAAAAGATTATCAACAACAAATAAAATGAACTTGACTAACTACTACTAAAAAAAGAAAGAAAATGTGATAAATGAGTCTCTCTTTCAGTAAAGAAATGATGAAACTTGAGATGAAAGCCACATTTATCTGCACATTACTACCAATATACTAACAAAATTTGCACATTACTACCAGTGTACAACCAAAATCTGTCTCTCTTTCTCTATCTCTCTCCCAATGACAAGAGAGTTTAAAAAGAGATAAGCAAAGAGATGTTGAGAAATCAAGGGGTAAGTGACAAGATTTGATCTTTATAGTGATGGATATGAAAAGAGGAGGGTGATGAATCATTAATAAGTCCCTAATAATAATTGGGATAAAAAGCAGCAATTTATTGATAAAACATGGACAATAATTCATAAACATGGACATGTAACTTCTGTAATTTTACTACGACAATTATAATGTTTATCAAATAAGGATGCAATTATTACCATTTACCAACCTCAAACATTTTTAATCATTGGAAGGAGAATAGCTGGAATTCTTTAGGTAACTTCCTAGGTAACTTTATGTGACGACATGAGTACAATATATGATGCAAAATTACTTGCATCAATTCTTATATTTGGCTAATGAAAAAGAAAGGACAATCAATTGACCGAGATGCACAGAAGACATTGATGAATAATAAAATTTTTAAGATGTGAACTACTAATAATTTCAAGTTGACATTGTTTGTTGACACCTTCACATTAGTATTCTCCATTGGGAATAATGGAGAATATTGTTTCAAATCGTGACTTTTTGCTTGATTGGAGCTGTGGTTTAAGTTGTCACTATGTATTGATATCCTTCACAACATGAAAACAAACTTACACAGTTTGGTCTAGTGACATTGGCTTAGAACGTAAAATGTGTAATGGGTAATTGGGCAAATGTAAACATTTGGCTCATAAAGGACTGAGTACATTTCAAAAATAGTTGGGAGTCTTATGTGACTTTCACTACTATGGGGCTCGAAAATGAGGTGATGAAAGTGAGCAAGAAAGTAGAAGAAAAAGGACCGACACTACAGCCACCCTAGGAATGTTTGTGACCCTTTTCCATAAAAATCAATAGAAAATAAATTATTGAAACTGATTTCTTAATTAAACAGCTATTGCTGCCTGTCTTGCAGCCTGGAAAGGTTAATCAGTGGCTGATATGTTTTTCTTCTATTTTCTTACAGGAACTTAGATTCTTAACAAGAGAAGTTTGTAAAGAAAGCAGCAGCTGGTAGTATACTACGTAGGACTACTTTGCGTGTAAATGAAATGAAATTACAGCAATATAACTAATCACTCCTAGTATACTACGTAGGACTACTATAGAAATAGTTTGAGACTTTCCACCACTACTACTAGTCTTTTAACCACTCCATTTTCCACTTACGGCTTCTTTAAGATTTTGTGGTCTACTTTTAACTACCAATAATTTACAACTAAATAAAGAATTATCCTCCATATCCTCCAATCCAAGTTCAAGTCCAAGATTTAGAGTCTAAAATCCAATGGAATTTGTATTGAAAGAGTTTTAAGAATTTTAACTTGTTGTTACTTTACCTTGTTGTTACTAGTAGTATCTTTAGATTTGTAAAAAGGATTGGGCAAAAAAGTAGAAAGGAAAAGCCTACCTTAATTTGTAAGGCCTCTTGTGCAATTCCTGACATATCAACCTTCAACCTTCAAAAAACTCTGCTTAAATAATTAAGAAAGAAAGAAATAAGAAGGACAGAGGACTGTTGTTTTGGCTTCTAGCAAATCATCCGCAAACTATTTCTTCCCATCAAAGTCATGTACTCAAAGAAAACGATTGAAGTGATTGTGAAAAAGACCAAAAAATACCAATCAAGCATTATTTGATTAATCGAAATCCTCAAAATACTAAAGGCAACAAACAAAATAACATCAAACAATTAAAAGATTATTATTTTTTAAACCAAGTTTCAATTCCATATAAAGAAACATAGCAATTATGCAGAAATATTTCAATTCTGGTAGATAAACTTAAATCATTTCCAAAATATTAAT